>OX940801.1:11168687-11453728 GCA_954870605.1 Acer campestre | reverse complement strand
CCCTACAAAAAGGCCCCCGAAATTTTCTCATGTGTTGCCACTAACCATCTCGCCAATTGCCCTTTTGCCTTGGGCTGATTCGCATCAGTATCACTTTCTCTGTTTCTTTCAAAATAACTATCTAGAACAGACTGTAAGCCTCTGTTTTGTTTCTAAGAAAGTAAGGAAAAGGTAAAAAAAAAGAAGAAAAAAAACTGATATTTGAAATTTGGAACGCTTGTTGTACTCTTTTCTTGGGTCTAATTTGAAAGAAAGAAAGAGAAATTTAAACGTTAATTGAAGACCGTTATGGTCTGTTTGTTTTCTAAGTAAAGAGAAAGGGATTGGTTTTGAATCCAGATTGATGTATTCTAGTGCTTTTTAAATTTTTTATTGGTTCTGTTTTCTAGTGCTTTTTAAAACAATTTATTGAATCTGTATTCTAGTGCTTTTTAAGAGTCAGTTATTGTTTTTATCATTAATTTCTACGGCTCACAAAGAGGAAGTAAGAAGTTGTGGGGGGTGGCGGGTTTGGTTATGTTTGTATGCTTTAATCAACAATGTCTTGTCCCCAATTTCAATTTTAATTATGTAGGACTGTTATGCATTTTGTGCATAATTCTTTTGTTATTTTTACAGTATCTGGACTTTCTGAAAGTAAAGAAGTTGCTCAAAGTCAGGTCGCAATTGGAATGGGAATGTTAGCCGGGTCAACTATAATGCTTATTACAGTAATATGGGGATCTTGTGTTGTTGTTGGCAAGTGCGATCTGCGGGAATTCAATGCAGTAGATGGCGAAGATACAAAAGGATTTGACTTAACTGGTATGTTACTCTGACGCCGACCAAAGCAATTGCGGAAAAACAAAAGAAGTTTAAAATAAAAAAGTCACAAGAGAGTAGACATATAAACTAACGACAACGGAGGTTCCCCCCACCCCCATTCCTAAAACCTCCCCCCACCACACCCCCAAACCCCATTTGGGGGAATTGGGGATGGGGGTGTTTGGGGGGAGGTTCCTCTGTCCCCATCCACGTCCCTTATTTCCCTCATTTCTAATTCTAAAATTTTCAATTTGAAATCTGGAATTTAGAATTCAGAATTCGTAATTCAATCGGACCAAACTTTTGTTTCACCATATTTTAATATCTAATTCAATAATCAACAAAATATATAATTGATTTAATTTAATCCAAAATTAATACAAATAACTATAATAATATAGTATTAGTGTATACATAAAAGTCTAAACAAATTTAAAATATTTGATCAATCCAAAATATTAGTAATAGATTAATAGAGTTATAGATTTTTTTTTATAAGAAAATAAAATTAAAAATTTATATGTGAGAATTGAGACCCCACCCCCACCCCCACCCCAAAACCCCATTTGGGAGTTTGCCCACAAATGGGGGCGGGGCTTCGTGGGTGAAATTTTCATCCCATTATTATAAACATAAACCCGGCCCAGGAAGAATGAACCGAAACATCATACATATGAGACTGAATGCTTCGTCTACCATGTCTCTTGTGAAAAATTCTGTATTGATCGACCTGTGTGACACTAGCCAATCAATTCATTCAATCGACGAATTGGTCGGGATGATAACCAGAGACTTTTCCTGTTCTCTATTCTAAAGTACCATTGGAGCTCCTCTTCCCGACAACAGATCGGAAATCTTACTTTCTTAAGTCATACGTCTTTTGTTCAGCCAACAGTATTCCGCTCTACTTATTATTACTTACTAGCTCCCTTCACTTCTACTCATACATACTACTTGACTTCCAGTTTATTCCCAAATCAAAGCTACTTGCTTATAAGAGAAGAGCAAGGTGCGTAGCTGGAGTTAAGTTCGTAGTCTATTCATATAGCCCCCTGAATTAGCAGCTAGGGCTCTATCCATTTATTCACTGGATCAAGCATTTGTTTGGACTGCTCATTGTTCCCCATTTGGTAGAGGGGGCACAAAAACACCTTATTCTTTCAAGCAAGCGTTCAAGCAAGAAGCTCTGGGTTATAAGTAAAGGGATTTCATGTCCGGTTACGTCAAGTTAGGTCTTTTTCCACTCCTTTTCCCGGGAAGGAAACCTACTCGTTATTAAGTAAAGCCTATTGAGAGTCCTATTCATAGTAGAGAGTGGTTTTCTCACTCAGCTCTTTGGATAAAGGGTATCAGGTCGGCTAAGCACTTGTTTTCGTAAGCGAAGAAGATTGGCTAGTTCTTTTTCTTCGGACATTCTGTTTATCCTTTTTATCTGGTGAACTTCAATGCCCCTAGTCAGTAGGCGAGCCCTAAAAGCGCGCTGAGTGGCCGGCCTTTTTTGTGCTTCTAAACTTCCAAACTTGCGAGTTTAGATTGGAGCTTGTGTGTTAGGAAAGAGCCTGCGTGCCTATTTATTTTATTTGCCTTAAGCACCGCTATTGAGCGTATAGAGCTTTTTAGAGTAACAAATCAAGAATGAACTCAAATGTATTTCATTGATAAAAGCCCAAAGGAGGCGAGCATATACATCAAAAGATCCAAACTGGGTCAACAAAAGAGAAGAATAAAAATATATATAAAAAATATAAAAAATATAAAATAAAAATTAAGAAAACTAAGAAGCTGGGAATTGTCATATATTAGTCTCTCCGAAGAATTGCTGTGTAATTTCTTGCACTATGTAATATCCAAGCATGAAGTTAGCCAAATTAAACTTTGAATTTGCTGAGGCATCCCTTGATAGAGATTTTGGAATTATATTCCTAATTCATGAAGATTAAAATCTCAAAATCTGGACAAAATTTTTGTTTTTGAGGCTAATTATATATTTTTTGGGTTTTTTTTTAGCAAAAATGCCCTATTTTAGGGGCTTAATAGCAAATCTACCCTAAGATCGAATTAACTTGCTGTTAGATGAAAATTGCCACCGTGGTGAATTTCCAATTAACAACTTTAAACCATGATCAGGGTAGATCACAGTCAGAGAAAGATACCACATTTGATACCTCTATATGTTCAGAAAAATAAACAAAATATAATGACGATTAGAGACGAAGGTTAATCATTGTAGAATAGTAGAAGAATGACTGTTTTATTCATCCATAAAATAGAGATACATGATACAAGTGGAGTATTTCAATTATGAAGTTTTCTAACATAGTCGGCGATGGCGATCTCGTGCTAGTCGATAAGTGGAAAAATCTGTCTGGTCTAGATCGAAAGTCCAGTTTTTTTCTCTCCCTCTCTTTCGAGAGTCTTCAATTATTTATTGGTCCCGTTTCTTGCTCGCTACTCTGATAATCAGTCAATCAATCAAGCAATCAACGGGACGTTAATGGCGGCCTTGTTTTCAGTCGTGGGAATGATTCCCATAATCAAGTGATTTTATTTCCTTCTTTTGTGATCTTGACAAAGTTGACTAATCCCATTCAAAGTGGAGCTTTAAAGATGGCGGGAGAAGTCAACTTTCCTTGCATTTAAATGTTGGCGTGTACTGCCTTACTTGGAGCTTGATTCTGGTTCCTTGGTGTACCGGTCCATTTCTTCCTTGATAGTCTTCCTTTCATCTCGGTCTTCCATTGCCTAGTAGATTGGTTCTGGGATGGGTCAAGGTACCCGGATACTCCGTATCCTGCGGTATCAAGGTACCGGGATGCTGGATAAGACAGTAGCGGGGTACCTAGATGTTGCAGTAGTGGGGTCCTTAGGACCTTGACTTCTCTGTTTCCTGGTACTTAGGGATTTAGGTGCCTCCGATCTTGATCTGGATTTGTAGAGAATATATCTGGACACATCGGTCTGGCTTCTTCTTGGGGTAGCTAGATACTCTCTGTTGTGTCTTCCTACTTCAAATAATCTTTGGCATGGATGAAAAATTCTTCTTTGGACCCCAGCCATTTTTGGCGATTAACAATTGCAAAACTACTCTACTCTTCCCAAAATGCCCTCACTCATCACTCACTATTTTTATTATCCTTATTTATTACTTTTACCAACCATTTACGTACAAACCAACTTATCAAACAAATAAATTAAACACTATCTAATAACTTGTCAGGTCACCTTGTTCCAAACTTTTTTTCATGTCTTGAAAATAGCTTTGGGATAGGGTGGCCCGACATTAGGTCACCCTATCCCAGGCTTTTTTCAAGACATGAAAAAAAGTTTGGGACAAGGTGACCCGACAAGTTATTAGATATCCCGAGGCTTTTTTTCAAAACATGAAAAAAAGCTTGGGACAGGGTTGGGTCACCCCGTTCCGAGGCTTTAACCCAATGTCAAATCACCCGGTCCTGAATTTTTTTCAAGCCTTGAAAACTGCAAGGGAGATTTAATTTTCATAAAATTAAAAGAAAAAAATTCATGGGTATTTCAAAGCTCTCAAAATAAGGCTAAAGAGGTTAAAAAATAATTTTAAAATGTAATACTTACCTTCAAATTACTTTATATAATCTTCTCCAACGTTTTTAAAACCTAAAATTGGAAACAAATGTTTGGGAAACAAAGTGTTGTAGTGTAGGAAAATTGTTAGATAGTGTTTCGTTTATTCATTTGATAAGTTGGTTGGTAAATGGTTGGTTAAAGTAATAAATAAGAATAATTAGTTTATTCAAAATTGAAGATTGAAACTGAAAAAGGCTTTACTTATTTTTATTAGAGAGAGAGAACATTATACTAACTACAGATTCTGAAAAATCTGAAATGTAAGTAAGAATGAAGTGTGATTTAATTTTAAGAGGAAAACTACTAGCTACAGATGGAGACAATCCTTGTTACAGTAGATAGCTTCAGAGAGTTGATGTTGGAGTAGAGAAGGATATAGCGATCGCAACATGCTTAACTATACCTGGAGAAATATAATTGTCTTTGGTGAAACTGTTGCTTAATCATACTTGCTTTAGTTTAAATTTGTGTGGGAATTTCAAATTAAATTCTATAGGTGATTTCTAATCCAAAAATTTGCAGGTTCCGGCGTTAGTACTGATATTTGGACTTGCTATGCTGCAAGGATAATGGCTATATCGGTTATCCCATTTATTGTTGTTCAGCTGCCACAACTTCTAAATTCAAACTCAGCAAAACGCTTGGCTTTCTTAATTGCATTTATCGTATCTGTTTCGATGTTGATTTCTTTTTGCGTATGCCAGGTAATCTACATCTTCATAAAAACAATTACAGCGCATTGCAATTTAATAATTGTTTTGCTTTGATGTATTCGTTTATTAGAGCTTGTTTAGTTGGACTTTTGAAAAACCTATATTGGTAAAAGATCTACTTGTGATAGATCTATTAAAAATAGAGTTTTTGAAAAAAAAATCATCGATGTTTGGTTGGTAGACTTTTTTTAAAAAAAAGTCTATTTGGAGAAGCACCTCCCCATGAGCTTTTGCACAGTAGAGGTTTAAACTCTACTAACCTCTACTCAATTTAAAATAGATAATTTCAAAAGCCCAACCAAACAACTCTAAAAAAACTCAAATAGATGTTGATAGACTTTTTTAGCTAGTAGAAAGCTCAACCAAACAAGCACTTAGACTATCAATTCAAATTCTATATCAATTTTTTTTAAGCAAAGCCTAATTTGATCAGAAGACCAACGAAGGAAAATATATTAAAAATAGAGAAAAAGATACAAAGAAAAAACAAATGAAAACGAAAAGAAGGAACTCCCCAAGAATCAAGAAGTTGCTTCTGAATACAAGGAGGAGGTAAATCCCACAGAACAAATCCAGAACTATTAAGACCCTTATTAGCCATAGTATCTACAACTAAATTGCCCTCACGATAAGTGTGAGTAATCACAAAACACATATTGCTTATCAAATCTTTACAATGAAGCCAAGAGTTTTTGAGACGCTACGGAGGTAAAAAACCTGGATTGGAGAAGCAAGAGAAAACATCCATGGAATCAGTCTCTAACCAAAGCCAATGCCTGCCTCACTCTAAGGCTATATTAATGGCAAATAAAACAGCTTTCATTTCAGCCACGAAAGAAGTACAATGACCAAGAAAAAGAGAAAACCCCCCTTTGAAGTTAGCCTTATCATAGCGGAACACATCCAAACACGCACCGGCACCCGGGTTACCCTTACTACAACCATTTGTGTTAACTTTTATCCAGAGAGAGGAAGGAGGCCGCCAAGTGCAAGAAATTATATGAGGAGTCTTTCATAAATGAGGCTTAATTCCAAGAAAAGAAAGAACATGACCATCTACATTGGAAACAAACCAAGGGCAAATAGAACAATTAAGCTGAATTTTTGCTTTCGATGAGGAGATGATGTCAACTAAGGAACTACATGAGAAAGAATCCCAACAAAACTTGAGATTAGCAGCTTTATTAAAAGCAAAAGGGTCACGGAGACCTAAACCACCTTCTTCCTTCGAAAGGCAAACAGTGGTCCAAGAAACGGTTACCAACTTGCGATCTTCATTATTGCCCGTCCAAAGAAAGTTGCAACACTGCGAAGCTGAAGCAAGGTAGAGATTGGGAACTTGTAGACTCGAAAACAATGAAGAAGCATCGACTGAATAACAAACTGAATCAATTGGGCACGCCCTGCCATGGGCAAAAAACGACCTTTCCAACCAGCAAACTTTGCTTTCACACGATCCAGCAAAGGCCGAAAATAAGCATCTTTAGGACTCCCACGAAAAATTGGAATACCAAGATAAATCAAAGGAAAAGTGCCCTCCATAAACCCAACAGTATTCTCCACAATGACCCTGCATGAGAGGGAATTTTTTTTCCCAAGAAAAATGACTCGTGTCATTGCTCACCATTTGACTGGAGGCAGAGATAAAACTTTTCAAGTTAGAAAGGGTTTTACAATCTGCCCTATAGAAAATAAAAATGTCATCCGCATAAAGTAAATGAGTAGGAGGAGTGCAACCACTGGGAGCAGAAATAGATTTCAACTTGCCATTGTGAAAAAGGGTATAGTAAGCCCCCGACTAAGAGCCTCTTCAGCAAGTCAAAAAAGTAAAGGGGAGAGAGGATCACCTTGACGAACACCCTTGGAACATGAAAAACAACCCTTCAGAGAGCCATTAACCAAAATAGAAAGACGTGCAGAATGGAGAACAATCTTCACCCAATTTATAAAAGAGTTATGAAAACCAAAACGAGAGAGAGCTCCCAATAAGAAATCCCAATTAATAGTATCAAAAGCCTTTTTAATGTCTAATTTTAGACCCACATTACCTCCGAACGCCTTATGATCAAGAATTTGAATCCCTTTAGAGACGAGCAACACAATCTAAAATGCTTCTCCCCTGAATAAAAGCAACTTGGTTGTCAGATATGATATGCAATGCAATTTTGCCCAATCTATCAACTAGAATTTTTCGATGATTTTAAAGCAGAAATTGGCCAAAGCAATAGGCCTAAACTGAGAGATGCGACAAGCCCAGACAGTTTAGGAATTAAAACTACAAAATTGGAATTTAAATTTTTTGAAAGCCAAGATTTTCGAAAGAAAACTTGGACAAAATTCACCATGTCAGTAGACTAAATCCCAAAAATTATGATAAAAGGAGCTTGGGAAGCCATCAGGACTCGAAGCATTGTTGGGATCCAAAGAGAAAACCGCCTCTTTAATCTCAGTAGAAGAAGGAATTTGAACAAGACCATGATTATTCTGGCTTGAGACCAAGCAAGGGATGAAAGATAAAACCTCTGAAGACTGATTGGTGGGAGAATTTGTAGAGTAAAGATCTTCAAAATAGTTAACAATATGAGTCGAAATGACAGCCTGATCATCCACCATCTCATCATTAATAGAAAGCGAGTGTATAGTAGATTTAGCAGCCTGAACCTTGGCAAAAGTGTGAAAATATTTCGAGCATCTATTCCCATCAACTAGCCACTTAAGTCTACTTTTACCTTTCCAAAAATTATTTTGATCTCGAAGAGCATGCAAATAATTGGCTTTGAGAGTAACTTCTTGTGCAAGAAGCATCAGAGAGGCTCCATGCATAGAAATGTGATCTTGAATATCCGAAAGCTTGTTTTTAAAATCAACAACCCTAGTGTGAACATTACCGAAAACCGAATGATTCCAAGCCTTAAGACAACCTTTAAGAACCTTGAGCTTGCAAGTCAAATTTCTCATGGGGCAAGGATTACTAGGAGTCGAAAGCTAAGAAGAGTAGACAACGTCCTTAAAAGATGAGTGTTCCAACCACATATTATGAAACTTAAAAGGTTTGGAACCCGAGTGAGTATGATGAAGACCATTAAAAATAATGGGATTATGATCGAAAACAGCACGAGCTAAAGCAAAACAATAACTAGAAGGCCAAACATCAAACCAACTGGGGTTGCAAAGGCTTCTATCAAGGCGCATCTCTATATGAAAGCTAGATGAGCTGCAGTTGGTCCACGTATAAAAAGACCCAGAGGCCAGCATATGTATCAGATTGCAATTATCAAACATGTTTTGGAAATCAGTGCAAGAAACCGCGGAAGGAGTGACACCTCCAAGTTTTTCATGAGCACCAATAATTGCGTTGAAATCTCTCAAGGCGAGCCAAGGACCTAAAATTGAAGAAGACAACAAAGAAAAATCTGCCCAAAGAGAACAATTAGCATAAAGGGTTGTAGCAGCATAAACAAAAGTCATCCAGCAAGGAAAATTATCAACAGTAGTGAAAATAGAAATTTGCTGATCAGAGTTACTAACGATTGAAGGAGAAATGATGTTTTCAGCACAAAACAACCAAATGCTTGGTTTCAAACTGATGTAGAACAAGTGGCCGATGCGTACATGATGAAGAGGGAACATCCTAAATTCAAGGGCAATACAAAGAGTAAGATTGATAATATAGTCACTTCTTGATCAAGGATGTATTGGTGCTTAATGCAAAATATGGTTTATTATAGAGGGGAATTCTTCATTGCATTGTCTTCTCAACAGTTTTTCCTTTGCATATAATTAATTGGAATATATCCTATATAGTAGCCTAAATGTTGAAAGTTATAAATGGAATTTGCAGGTCTTTCAGAAAAAGATTCAAAAGAGACGAATTGCTTATGCAAAGCACAGGCATGTAATATCAGCAATTCTGAAACATCTAAGACAGCGTGCTTTTGGAAGGCTGCTTAATGATCAAGGAGAACCTAACATTGATGTAATGAAAAGGTTAGTTTTTGTTCCTTTACAAACTTTGCCCTCCTCCCACCTCATAAAATATTTTAGTTTGTTTCCTTCTTACTTCCTGCCAACTCGTCCAAAGCTCATAATTACTCTTTATTTCCACAGATTATTTGATGCAATTGATGAGAATAAAGATTCTCGCCTTTCAGCTTCTGAGTTGAAGGCATTGATTATAGGAATTCGGTTTGATGAAATATACTTGGATCAGGATGATGCTGTGGAAAAACTACTGACAGATTTTGATATGTCAAATGATTCTCTTATAGATATAGACGAGTTCATCACTGTTGTCGGTAAATGGCTTAATGAGGCAAAGAGAGGTAGACCTGCTGATGCTGGTACTGAGACAATTAAGGTTCTACATGATTATCATGAGGTGAGTTGTGCAATCATGACTCCATTCTACCTGTACTGTCAAGACTGACATGTTGTGAATCATGTGCAGCAAACAAGGGAGGAGATTGCTTTGTTATTGGGAGCGGAGGATCAGAGTGACGAGATTGTAGAGGGTGTTGAAAACCCCAAGTGGAACTCCTTTAAAGCATACATGATGCTGTTGTTAGGAACCATTATTGCTGCTGCATTGGCTGATCCTCTCGTAGATGCTGTTGATAATTTCTCAAAAGCAACAAGTATCCCTTCATTCTTCGTCTCATTCATTGCTCTGCCTTTGGTAACCAACTCAAGTGAAGCAGTTTCATTTATTATGTTTGCCAGCCGTAAGAAGATCAGAACTGTATCATTAACATTTTCTGAGGTTTGTTTCTCATTCTAACCTCCTTTTTCGGTATCCCATTTTAGTAGAAAGTTTATAATCAATCACATAAAGCAATGGTCCGTAAGGCAATTACGAGTGCTTTTGGTTATTGCACCTTTAAACATTGCCAGCCAGTCTATTAAGTATTAACATATCCAAGTAAGACTGTTGCAATCGATCTTTAGAATCTATCAATAGCTGTAGAGTTTGTTACATTATAGCTGATGTCTTGTGTGCAGCTATATGGGATCATAACGACGAACAATGTGGTTTCCCCATCGGTTTTCTTAGCTCTTGTCTATGTGAGAGAATTAACGTGGGAATTCTCATCCGAAGTGCTCGTAATTCTAATCGTTTGCTTAGTGATGGGTGGCTTAGCCAGTTTCCGGACCCGCTTCCCTCTCTGGACATGTTCCGTGGCCTATATCCTTTACCCGTTCTCCTTGGCACTCGTTTATGTTCTTCGTTATGTTTTTGGCTGGTCATAGATCATGAAATTTGGTGTATTCTGATTTTGTTTTATTTTGTACTTGTATTGTATGGGTTCTGTTATATTTTCATGACTGATTGAGAGAACATCAGGATCATATTTAGATGGATTTTCGAATAATTAAAATAATAAAGACATATATAGAGACTTGATAGCCTACTCTACTCTCTTCAGAGAAAGAGACAAGAACCTCATATTAAACGAAATTATTGATGTCACTGTTATTTGTCCAAATCTTCATTAATTAAGGAGGGTGTATTCAATTAGGATTCTTAAGAACATTTAAAGACATTTTTTAAGTGACGAATTTTCATGGATTTTTACGGATTTTTATGGACTTTTATAAATTCACATGGATTTTCATTGATTTGTTTAGAAATTTATCTCAGACTTTTATGGATATGTTTAGACATCTATCTCAAACTGTTATAGATTTGTTTAGACATCCATGTACTTTCATGGATTTGTTATCTCTGACTTCTATTATAAATAGAGAAGAGTGACGATATTTGCACCCCTTAAAAGTTGTATGTACACCCCTTTGGTAAGTCCAATCAACTTTATTATTATTTAAAAATTTGTTATTGAATTTATTGTTTTCAAAAAATAAAAATTCTTACTCTTAAATACATAAATTACATCAAGATGAGTTGGGGTTTGAGCTAATTTTATTTTAAAGTGGTATATTAAAATAATAAAAGAAGATAAAAAAAAAATATAAAAAAAAAAAAAAAAAAAGGTAAGTTAAATGCATAGAACCTGCATAAAAGGAAAAACACAGACAAATAAAAAAAAAAAATCAACATTTTTGCTTGTATGTGTTGCCTCTTGCCAATGTGTGTAACTCACAGCGAAAAAAAAAAGGGGTGCTAATCGTGGTAGTGGAATGTGATTTGGTTTATTGTCCTTTTTTTTTTTTTTTTTTTTTTTTTTTGGAGTGTTGTTGGGTAAGATTGTAGTCAAAAAATCAGTAAGGGAAGATTATCGATCATGATTATTTGAGCAGAGAAGAAGTGAGAAGAAGCAATATGTTTCTGTTTTGAGAGAGAGAAAGAGAGAGAGAGTAAAGTCCACCAAAATCTTTGGGAAGAAGGCTGGACATGTTATGACATTTGATATTTATATCTTCCACTATCAAGTCCACCAAAATCCATGACCTAAGAAAATCCTTTAAAATCTAGTCCTAATTGAATACACCTTGATTCTTGTAGACATTTTTAAAGTCTCAATTCAATACACCCAGATTTGGAAGGATTCTTTAAAAGTCTATAGAAATTCTAATTGAATACCACTGTATTAATATAGACTCTTTTAAAGTCTTTAAATGTCCTAATTGAATACACCAGGATTTATAATGTCTTTAAATGTCCCCAAGAATCCTAATTGAATACACCCCCCTAATATTATCATCTATATATTATTGAGTAATGCTACATTGTCCAAATTTGGTGCCCAAATAATGTGGCAACACTCTAGTCCATTCATTTAATATTATTATATCATAATTTTTCTACAATTAAAACTTGGAGCATTTTCATTGGTTGGGGGCCATGGCCTCCCCCTCTAATTTTGCCCCTGGCTACTACGATGAAACTGATAAAACGAGAGGCATGAAGAGTCGGGATAACATATTTTGATTATAACAGCAAGACCGTTTCGAAATAACCTTGCATCTATGATCTCCTATCTCTTTTATTGTCTCTTAATCATTTAAAAATGTTGTTTATTATTAGTTCTCCCCAATATCTTAAAATATCTAACAAAAATTTTATTGGCTAAATTTTGGAATTAGTGATAGGAATTATTAGTCATTACCTTTTTTTTCCTTGTGACTTTGTGAGTGCATAGTGTTAACAATAAAATAATCATGCTGGCTTTGTATATATATTCACTTAAAAAATGCTGGCTTTGAATGAAATGAGATCAATAATAATGCAAAAAAAATCATGTAAGATGGTTTGGCATATTAATAATTTCTGTTGCGTATTAATGCATATTAATTGCATGACATGAAAATTCATACAAAAAAATTCATCAACTTTTAACAAACTGATTATGCACTTATAGTCTTCTCTTGTCACATCTATAACTTTTTTTTTGAACAGCCATATATTAGAAAAGAAGCAGAGAAACAAAAACAGAGGCCAAGAAGGCAGAGCCACAGACGGCAACAGCGAAGAAGCAACAACACAACAGACCCCAACCAGCACCAAAACGAAAGCAAACAAAAACAGGAAAAAAACACAACCGGACCCCAAACTTAATGCACATCCCATAAAACAAAATCCCCCTCCAAACTCGAACCTCTCTTAGCTAAGGAGTCGGCAAAACTATTGCTTGATCTTGGGTTCAAAATGACCACAGCAGGACCCAAGGAAAACAACATTTCGCGAATGTCGTAAATAAGGTTTAAATGCTTGAGACAGCCAAAACCCGAACTATTCACCCAAGAAACGGCCGCCTTTGAGTCGCTAGCAAAAATAATAACCTTACCCACCAGAGCAGGCGACTGGGAACACAGAGACACCGCCTGATGAATCGCCATAATCTCAACCGAGTTTGCATCCGAAATGCCTATGTACCTGGAAAAAGACCTAAGGACTCTCCCACTGGAATCTCTCAACACGCCCCCAATGCCCGCATGCCCAGGATTGCCTTTGGCGGAACCGTCAATATTAAATTTCAGCGCATCCGAAGAGGGAGGAGACCAGACCTGAGCCGTAACAGCCTTCAAAGGTTTCGAAACCGAACAACGTTCGCTAATGTCCAGAAGAAGAGATGTAACCGAATCCGACGTTCCTTTTCGGTGATACTTAAACCACCAAGCAACGCGGAATTGAACCAAATCCACCACCTGCGAAACCCTCTGCTCAGAATTCTTGAAAACCACATTGTTCCTTGTCTCCCACACAGTCCAAATGATGGCAAAAAATAAGGTACTCCACACCCGATCTTGACTAGACTTCGGGCATAACCTAGCCCAACCAAGAGCCCAGTCCGAAAGAGATCTGTTTGCGCACCAAAAGACCCCCCACCACGCCATACATTTTCTCCAAACCTCAAGAGTCCAATGACACTGAATAAATAAGTGGTCCACTGTCTCCACCGAAGACTTACAAAAAGGACACTCCACCAGATTATTAGGACAGAAACCAAACATGTTCATAACATCCCTAACCATCACCCTACCTCTGAGGAGTTGCCAGGTAAAGATCTCAACCTTGTGAGGGCAAACCCCTTGCCAAATAAAAGGGGAATCAACCATTCTGAAATCTTCCGAATCCTCCAAAGTCCTCCGAAAAGAACCCACCGAGAAAGCTCCATTAGGACTGAAAGACCACGTAAGACTGTCCTTGATCAGTCTACGGGGGGTGAACTGCTGCAGCCTACACAAAAACGCAGCCCAGACCTCATTCTCCCAATCAAAAACCTGCCTTCTCAACGGCACCTTCCACTCCCAAACCTCACCATTCCAGCTGCCAAACTCAGACACAT
This sequence comes from Acer campestre, assembly GCA_954870605.1. Classification (NCBI taxonomy): domain Eukaryota; kingdom Viridiplantae; phylum Streptophyta; class Magnoliopsida; order Sapindales; family Sapindaceae; genus Acer; species Acer campestre. The sequence continues at coordinate 11,439,864 of OX940801.1, read as the reverse complement.
AACCCAGTTTCTTGGAAGCCAAAGCAAACACCCTGGGAAAGGCTCTACAAAGAGACAAATCATCACCCCCCATCTCGTCCCAAAAATCCACTCTATTACCATCACCTAAAATGACTTTAAAACCTTTCCTTGTCACCATCTCAGACATGGAACCAGGAGCAAAAAGACTCTTCACAGCTTTAACAAAGAAAGACGATGAATTTGAACCCCCCCATTCCCAAGATAACTTGCCTTTCGGAACGCCATACTTGGCACAAATAACCCTCCTCCATAGAGAATCCTCCTCTTTACGAAACCTCCATATCCACTTAGCAAGCAAACTACAATTTTTATCCCCCATATGCCCAATGCCCAGCCCTCCTTTCCTCTTATTCCTGCAGATAGACCCCCAATCCACGGCATGGAATTTTCTTTTCAAGACTTCATCACCCCAAAAAAAAGACCGTTGGATTTTTTCCATTCTGTTGGCCACGCCAACTGGAAGTTTAAACACGGATAAAAAATAGGTAGGCACACTCGTAAGGACTGCCTTAATGAGCACCAATCTCCCCCCTTTATTCAAAAATCTTTTCTTCCAAGGCGCAAGTCTCCTCTCCAACCGACCTATAAGGGGATCCCAAAAGGATCTAGACCAAGGCCTAGCTCCCAGAGGAAAGCCAAGATAAGAAATCGGAAGATTCGCCTTTTTACAACCAAAAACCTCAGCCCAAGAACTAAAATCGCCACCTTTCTTCCCCACTTTAACAACACAAGACTTCTGGAAATTAATTCTGAGGCCCGAGGCCAACTCAAAGCATCTGAGGATCCTTCTGGAATTAAGAAGAGAATCCAAACAAGGCTTGAGGAAAAGAATAGTGTCATCCGCAAATTGGAGATGAGTCAAGTGAACCGAATTATTACCAAAAATTGCACCTTTCATCAACCCCAAATCCATTGCCTTCCGAAACAAACTACTCAGACCTTCGCTAACAATATTAAAAAGGAACGGGGAGAGCGAGTCACCTTGCCTTAAACCGCGCTCTAAAAGAAATTGAGCCGAGGGGCTCCCATTCACTAAAACAAAACACTTCGGAGTGGAAATACAACATTTCATCCACATTCTCCATCTTTCCCCAAAACCTATCTCCCTCATCATAGAATCCAAGAACCCATGGTCGACGCAATCATACGCCTTTTCGAAATCTAGCTTAATGATAAGGCCACCTTCTTTATGATTCCTCCACGAATGAATCACCTCCTCCGCTATCACGAAGCTATCCGTTATTTGGCGACCACCAACGAAAGCCGTCTGGGATTCTCCAATGATGGAATCCATAACTCTCTTCAACCGGTTAGCAAGGATCTTCGAGAGCACCTTATACAAAGAGCTCACTAGACTTATAGGTCTGAAATCTTTCAAAGCTTCAGGATTACCACATTTCGGAATAAGAGCAATAAACGTGGAATTTAATTCTTTAACGACAGCCCCATCTAAATAAAAATCATGCAAGAATCTCATAAAATCGGCTTGAATCACCCCCCAATTAACTTTAATAAAATTAAGGTTCATACCGTCCGGATCGGGCGCTTTATTACCATTGCACTTGTTCACAGCATCCCACGCCTCATCCATGGAGAAGGGCTGTTCCAGCATTTTCCTATCATGATCATTTAGAATTTTAAGGTCCAAATTTCTGATTTCCGGCCGAAAACAAAGAGGCTTCTTGAAGTGATTCTTGAAAAAAGTGGCAATCCCATTTTTAACCTCAGCAGGCTCTGTCAATCTTCTCCCATCAATAACGATCTCTCCTAAATAATTCATTCTCCTCCTACCGTTAGCAATACAGTGAAAGAACTTCGTATTTTTATCCCCTTCCCTAAGCCACTTGATTCTAGACTTTTGCCTCCACATTTGTTCTTCCTTCCTTATACCTCTCCACAAATCTTCCAAAATGCCCCATCTTTCTTTTCTTAAAGCTTCAGACTAACCACCTGCAGCAGCCTTCTTATCAACATCAGCCAACCTACCCTCCAAAACCTTAGTGGAAAAAAAGTCACGATTTCTTAAAATTGGGATGCACGATTTAAGGGACATCTTAGTGGCCCTGAGTTTCGCTGCCAAAATGAAGCCATTGGATCCCTTACCGTTGCAACCCGTCCACCCTTCTTTAGCCTTCTTCATCAACTCCGGTTCCTCCAACCAATTATTGTAAAAACGAAACGGACAACGGCCCCAGTCAACCACCGGTTCACCTAAATTGATCGCGTTATGATCCGAAACACTCCTCGGAAGAGCAGATTGCAACAAATTTGGAAACCAAGAGAGAATCTGAGGAGAAACCAAAAATCTGTCCAAGCGCGCCCAAGAAGCCTCCTCCCTATTGTTTGACCACGTGAACGGGGAACCACGAAGAGGGAGGTCAACCACACTCGCCTGCAGCACAAAATGGTTGAAGTTTCTTATGGACGACATATTACAAACTCTGCCTCTCCTCTCCGAAGGACTGAGAACGGCATTAAAGTCCCCTCCGATGCACCACGGATAGGGAAAAGAAAGTTGAGACTGAAGAATGAATTCCCACAAAGCTGACCTTTCACTCTCTAAGTTAGAGGTGTAAACATTACAAAAAATCACCCATTTTTTAATGTTTAACAGAAAACCCGCAACCGCAATGCACCTCTGATTGTTTATACAAGCCTTCACAGAAAGACAATCCTCATTCCACAGAGTTATAACCCCACCAGCCGACCCTTGAGATTCCATCCCTATACCTGAAGACAACCAACCACCACCCAGAGACTGAACAACACTATTATCAAAAACCTTGAGTTTCGATTCTTGGATGAAAAGAACCATAGGCTTATTCTTCCTCACCAGATTTCTCACCATTCTTCTCTTCTCCTTCAAACCCAAGCCTCTAATATTCCAAGAAATAGCTAACATTAAAAAACAAAGAAACCCGCATACCAGAAGAACAACCAGACAAAACTCAAACAGCTTCTTCCTGACCACCCCGGTCAGCTTCTTCCCTTTCCCTAATCCTAATGATCTCTGCCATCTCTGCTTCCTTACCAACAAAATCGAGGCCCAATTTGACTCCTATCTCCATAACTTTCCTAACCTCTTCTTCCACATTTCTGACTTTAAAAGGAATCAAATCTCCTCCCCTGTTTTTTAGATGAGTAAACTTCGGAGCATTACTTATGTGGTTCTTATTTCTAAGCTTCTCCTTCCTCCTTTTCCTCTTGGCTGGTTCATCTCCGAAATCCACCCTATCCTTAGTTGCCGAGATGGAGCTGAAACTGCTGTCCTCCTGCTCTTGTTCTTGCTCTGAAAACTCAACCTGACTTGAAGCTCTAGTTTCTTGGACCACTGATATTGAAACATCCTCACTGGATCCCGCCTTAAGCATCTGATCAGAAATTTCTTTTAGATTCACTTGATCAGTTAAAACCTTCTTAAAATGGGCCTCAACGAAAGCCTTCTCAATACTGTCAAGGTATTCCTTTATAGGGCCTTCCAGAGATTGACTTTTGGAAATGATAACATTTTGAGGCCCACCACTAATCTCCTTTGGAATCTGATTACTTTCCACATTTCCTTTACTCCCCTCCTGATTCTTAGGTTTCGAACATTCACCCCTCCAAAACTGAAAATCAGACACTGACCCCTCTTCCTCTGACGTCGACGAACTAACATATCTCCCACCAACATCCACTTGACTTTGTTTTTTCCCAATGACCAACTTTCCGTCACCTACCCTCTGAACCGATTGTCTAGGCTTAGAGGACTTTGGAACCCACCTCTGTTTTCCTTTATCCTTAAAAGTCTTCTTAGGTGGCTTTGAAAAGTAGGTAGCCTCCTCTGACATAGAAAAATTTGAACTGGCACTAGCTTTATTCAACTTCCCTTCTGCCCTTGTCCGGCTGGCCTGACAGCCTTTCTACACACGCCCTGCTACATCTCGAGCCACACCTCCCTCTTCCCTATGATGTAATTTCAAACTCCTTTTACCGCCTACTGCCGTCCAGCCCTCTTCCTCATCAGCTTCTCCATACTGGCCAGAATTCTGAAATTCTGGGGAAGCAAGCTTTTGAAGACCCAAGAACTTTTCCACCCAAAGAAAATCCACTGGGGTTGCTTCTTCCTTAACCGCAACCATAAAAGATCCATACCCCGTATCAACTCTAATGTCCACAGACACCAGTTCTTCCTGACGAACTAGGATCAACACTCTTCCTTTGTCCAGTCTTCTGCGCGAGGAAGTCTCTTCCTCCACCAGTAAGGTTTCACCAATCATCCATCCCAACTTTTCAAAAAAATCAGAGCTCCAAATATTCAAAGAAATCCCGGAGCATTCGATCCATACCATCCTAAAATTGGGATTTGGTTTGTCTGCCCAGTTTTTCATAGAAACAAAGTGATCCTCCCAAAAGAATCTATTATTAATAAATCCATCTTTATCAAGTTTAGAATTAAAGCACCACAGAACACTCTTAACTCCCATGAAATTCGAGGAAAACGAGAAGCCTCTGTCAATTAATCTGGTATTCACACTCTCCACATTGGAGAAGGATTTCAGGACCCCTATCACACATCTTTTTAACCAAAGCTCCTCTCTATAATGGCTGTTCCAGAACATAGAAAGAACCTTTGAATCCTTCTGAACCCCCCCTGCTTGGTCTTGAGAAAAACTATCCTGGATACCATGCTTATCCTTGTTTCCTTTCAAGATCTCAGCAAAAGATTGATCCCTCTTGATAGGTCTCTCCTGAAGCTCCTCCTTTCTCTCAAAAGCCCTACTGATAGGTACAGGCTGGAACCTAGTTCTGGTTTGGAGTTTTCTTCCTTCCACTGAATTTCTTCTGTTCCACCCGAATGAGGCAATTTTCGATACTATTGGCCATCCGTAGACATGTATGCCATTAGTCTGTCTTGCCACCTTCATAGCTTCTTCCATCGTTTCAAACCGGATGAAAGCATAAAGGCTTCTTCTAGGGGTACCTCTAGCTGAAAGAAAAACATCCCTTACCCTTCCAAAGACTTTGAAGATTCTCCACAAACCTAGCTGATCGATGACAGGATTAAGATTGTCAATGTGTATCGATACCAACCTCCCCCTAAAGTCCTTATTTCGTCCGTTATTCTTACCTTCCCTTTGTCTCACTCCCTGACCAAAGGAATCAGAGCCTCTCTCTCTAGCTCTCTCTCTTTCATCTCTCAGATCTGGGCACAATAATAATTATATGAATAAAGAGTTATGATCTATGAGAATAAAATAAATGTGTATGACATAAAGCATCTGTTGTTTGTAACTCTCATCAAACAACAAATTCGCATTTCATTCTTGTCACATCTATAACAAGAATTCGAGTTTCGTCTTTATTTATTAAATCACAAAATACATACTTTAAAGTTTAAACCAAACACAAGAAAATAAAAACAATGAAATCTTATTATAATGAACCAATTCCTCTTAGAAATGCTCTTAGTGGGAACACTAATTCCTATAGCACATTAAACTAGTTTCAATATTTCAATATAGCGCATCATTCCAGTTGAGTGACGACTTGTATGATTAATACTTGATGAGTTTGTCTGTATTTTTATATACCACCTTCAGTGATGACGATTAGAACCTGTAAGATCTTTTATTTGTATTGGCTTGATTCCATTGCAAAACTCTCTATATTTGTCTTAGTAGTTGCTTAAGTGTTTCTTGGAAGAAAAGAGCCTCAAAGGTGAAGAAGCAACATCTTGTGCAAATATCGTCTTCAAGGGGAACATCGCTTTCTTGGATGCTAAGGTATCAAGATTCTTCTTCCTCTTGCAAGGCGTTAGGCACATACACACAAATCATTCATATGTGTCCCTGCATTGTTGTGCACCATTTATATAACACATTCACATGATTTTGTATGCTCATGCATTGAACTCAAATGCTCATACATTTTAGAGTTGCATGTTCTAGGACTATGTCTAGGAAATGGCATTCATATGTGAACTTGTATTTGTATGTTTGTGTTTCTTGTGTTTTGGACTTGAACATGGTCTTATTTGATTGCTTATTGAGTCCCGGTCATTTTGGTTACTCATACGTTAAGTTTCGAGTCTAAACGATGTAGCTACGCTACTTTTCATTCTCATTCGTTGAGTTGTGTTCGTCATCGTTTTCCGAGATGAATTCTTAACCATTTGTCAAAGTTTTGTAGTCTTTGTCATGCGTGAGGGAGTTACGATTTGTAATCCGAAAATGAATTCGAATTCGGAGTTCGGATGCCCGAATACGGCTGAAGAACGAGAGAGGTGCGCGAGGAGGTCGCTTGGCCAAAGGCCAAGCAAGGGGTGGCCACGTGTGGACCATGTGTGCCACACGGCCAGAGCTCCTCTCTGGCCACGTGTGGCACACACTGACCACACGTGGGCATGGCTGAAGCTCCTCTAAATTTTGGACAAATTTGCCCCTCTTCTCTTCTCCTTAAATGACCTCCCTTCCCTCCATTTTAAAAAAACTTGAACAACATCAAATCTGAAATTCTGCAGAATTGTTCTTAATTTTTGTTTTCTTATTTTGATCATAACTCTCTCATACGAACTCGAAATTGAGTGATTCAAAAACCAAAATTGTTGGTCTTGAAGAGAGCTACAAACCCCAAGCATTTCCAGAGTCATTTGAATTCGTGATTGGTCGCAGCATGCTGTTCTTCAGTCCGAGGTTCATTGTTGTATGTTAAACTTCTTCTTTTCACTTCATCTTTTGATCTGCACTTTAATCTTTCAATTTGATAGATGATTTGTGTTTAGAATGATGTTAGAACATATTCTAGGGGTGGTTGATCATTTGGTAATTGAGTTTTAGCTTTGTGATTTTACTTGAAAATATATTTGCTAAACTTGATTAATCTTGAAATTGATTCTAGAAATGATATATGTGATGTGCTTTATGACATTTTCTAGGTTTAATTTCATGATCTAAGAACTAGGTTTTTAGTGTGATATATTGAATATTCATACCTTGTTCTTATTGATATACATGCTTTGATTTCTAGGTATTTTTGTGATTGATTGTTGAAAGCATATCCTAGAATGTATGTAAGCATGTTTATAGAGCTTGATTGATTATCTAGCTTTATTTTGTTTGTAAGTCATTCATCTTCTTCTTACTTTCATTATTGATCATCTCTTTAATTTTCTTATTTGATTGATGAAAAGTAATATGAATGATGTTAATTCACATGCTTAGGTTTCTAGATATATTTTGTGATTGAATTGTGATAGCTTTATTCTAGATTCTCTAGTTGCATGTTCATAGAGTGTGTTTGATCTACTTGCTCTATTTGTTTGTGTTTGCATCATTTGAATCACTTAGATCATTGCCTTGTAATAGGTTGAAGTCTATTGTCAAGGTGAGTGAAGCCTTTGACTTGAGCAAGAAGACTTGGCTAGGAAAGGTTTCCGGATAGCCAAGCAAGAAGTCTTAGTTAGAATCAAGGTGATTCGGATAACTAAGCGAGAAGTCTTAGCAAGGAGTTTAATACTCCGGATGGTTGAGCTAGGATAACTTAACTAAGATCTTTTGATCTAGATTGCTAAGCAAGGAAATCTTCCTAGAGACTCTTTAGTCTTGGATAGGAAGTTGCTCTCTAGAGGTGTGGGATACATCTTGGATAGAGAGTAGGCTAGGTAAATTCACTAGGCCTTGAGAGGTGTTTAGGATTTGATAGCTTAGAGTGGATATCATAGTGTTGATAGCTTTGAGTGTGTAAGTCCTTTTTCATATAGTGGATTAGCTTTGCCGGTGGTTGTGGATTCAACCCGTGGATGTTTCCTCTTTGAGGTTTTACCACGTAAAAACATTGTGTCTCATTTTCGCTTTATATTTCATTATCTTCCATATGTTCACTTGTATTGATTCTATTGTATATTGATGCTTACATGAATTGATTCATATTATACAATTGTTATATCATTTCAAGTATTTATTTCATTCTTATATTCCGCATTTTTGAATATTGGAAGAATTTGAGACTATATCTATTCACCCCCCCTTCTAGGTATAAAACACTATTGCTTTAAAGGGAATTTCAGAACCTGAAAAATTGACAAAGGACTAAATAAACTCCTTTTACTATCAAACCATATTGGACGATGATCAACCTAGTATTATCATTAATTGTCAAAGTGGTACCAAATTGATCATTTTTTATAATTTTAAATTTCAACAATAACCTCTTATATTGGTATCAACATTTAAGATTTTTTTTAACAGAAACATTTAAGTGTTACATCACAATATTTTCATCATCTTGTAAAAGTATAAAAACAAGTCTAAAATTTTATCTTACTAACAAAACAAAACGAGAGAATAATATCAATTATGTACAAAATATAACAGATTATGATGGATGACATTTTACAAATGCAACCATGTGCAAGTGGATGCATTAACACATGAATCAAGAACAGTAAAGAAAAACCTAATGTATAGAAATCAGTCATTGATTTGGATTATATAATTTGAAAAATATTACTGAAAAGTGTTTTATAAAGAACAAGTAATCACCATTGTTGATTACAGAGAAAACAAAAGTCGAGAGTGAGAATAATATTTTTCATTAATTTTGGAAAGAATCATTACACAAACTCACAAGAATTTTCTAATAAATTCCCTGAAAAACTGGATCAGCTGACTTTAGACTTTAGACTCATCTGAGGTAGTTGGATTGAGATTGAATTCAATGGCTGTGATCTGTTCTCATAAAGAAATTACATTCACACCCAAAAAAACATGGATCACATATATGATATATCAATTTTACTCCACTGAAAGTACTCTCTCACACCTTCAGCAAATTTTTGGTTTAAATTTCTGCAAAATTTGCATATATTATCTTTATGTATCTATTGTATCTCTTCTTTTTTGAAACCTATTGTAATCTCTTCTAGTCATCTAAAAATGTTTTTATTATTAGTTTCCTCCAATCTCTTAAAATATCTAGCCGATTGATCATATACAGTATAACAAAATTTGTTATAGGGGTTGATTTTTGGCTGCATTTTATACCAGGAATTCAGTGATTATCTTTAATTAAACAATCATAAAAATAATATGAAAAAAAATATAATGAATATAAATTGCATGACTTGAAATTCATAAAAAAAAAAAATAATAATAATAAAAAATAAAAGGAAGAAGAAAGAGAAAGCATATCCACCCTTTAGCCAAGTGATTGTGGACTTCGTCCATCATGTTTGTGATAGAGGTTTTAATCTCACATTTGTTCATTAAATTTCTAGTATGGGGAGAACCTTTCTAATGAGAGTTGTATTCCATACCCGTTTTTACAATGGTTGATCACTTCAAATCTCAATTGGTATCGGATTTTAATTTTTATTTAAAAATAAAATAAAAAACACTATACAATTTGAGACCGGAAATGCTAAAAACACATGTTAGACCATTGAAACATATATCTAGCACAAAGTTGGTAACAAAAACCTCTAAATTAAAGCCTCATCAACAGTGAGGACTTCCTGATTTAAACCTGTCATATCTATTGTCAAATCTTTTATTTATTTATTTTAAGTAAATTGTCATATCTATTTAAACCTGAACCAAATCGAATTATAGTTTGGTCCTTATCTTTTAAGGAAACCTAACTTTTTTACCCCACTTAGATGTATTAGTGTTTTTGATCCTTATCTTTTTGAAAATACATCAAATTGGTCCCTTTAACCAAAAAAATTGACAGTCAAATTAACAGGAATGTGAAAAAGACAGTTTTACCCTTAAAAACAAATTTGAAAAACTGAAAAAAAAAATCTTTTTTAATGTTGAGATGGATGATGGAGATCAAATAAAATTAATAAGAATTGAAAATTGAAAATTGAAATCCAAAAATACAAAAAATTGTAAACTGAAATAAATAAATAAAAAATAAATTGAAAACTGAAAAAAAAAAATTCTTTTAATTCTAATGGTGATTAATTAATAATAATTTTTAAAAAATAAAAATAAAAATAATCGACGGACATCCAATCTCCCTAGATTTTTATTTGGGACCAAATCTTTGATTTTGTGAAGTGGGGTTTAATTCGTAATCTACATCATCTCATTCTAGATGGCCTCTTGGTTTTTCCGATTTAGAAACTTACTAGTTACAACAACTTTTCTAAGGAGGGTGTATTCAATTAGGATTTTAAAAGACTTTTAATGACTTTTCTGAAATTAAAAAGTTTAGGTGTATTCAATGTGGACTTTTAACGACTCTATAAAAGTCATGAGGTATTCAATACAGACTTTTATAGACTTTAAAAAAGTCTTTAAAAGTCATGTGATATTCAATCAAGACTTTTTAACAGTCTATAAAAGTTAGGAGGTATTCAAAATCTCAATGACTTTTAATGACTTTAAAATATCAATGACTTTTAATGACTTTTAATGATTTTTAGTTATAACAAATCTTACAATTTGTCTTCCATTCCTACCAAAGACTTTGAATGACTTTTAAAAAAAATTAAAAAGAATTTTAATTTAAAAAAAAAAAAACATAAAACTCTTTGAAAAACATCAACCACCGAACATATGTTTTATTTTCAAATAAAAGCACACTTATTCTTACTAAATTTCATAAATAAATAAATAAAACGAATAATTTTTAAAATGAATAAACATTAGTAAAAAAAAAACATACAAACATTAACAATCTATAACAAAAAAAAAAAAAAAAAAAAAAAACTAAAAAAAAAAAAAAATTAAAAAATAATATAAATAACTCTCCATTAGCCAATTAAGGACGAGAGATTTTTTTTAATTTTTTTTTATCTATATTTTCAAGTCTTTTAAGTGGTGGAATGGTCTTCTTCAATTTACCTAACTACCATATTATAGATGTCCAGAAAGAGGGATTGCTAGTTTCTTTTTCGACTCTGCTTGTTGTGTTTGGAGTAAAATCAATGTGGTTTTTGAAAGTCCATCAATGTCTTTGAAAGTTTTTAAAATGAATGTATATAAAAGTCTATGAAAGTCTTTCATACTTTTATAGAGTCTATAAAAGTCATTAAAAATCCTTAAAGTCTACAAAAGTCATTCACTTAAAAAAAGTCTTTAAAAGTCATTTGAAATCCTAATTGAATACACCCTCCTAAGTTATCGATTGCATGATTCAATATTCAATATTTAATTTTTATGATTGGAAAACGAAACAAAGAACAAACAAGTCACACCTGTTTATCTTCGTCTTCCTTCTCAATCGATAGCTTCGCGTGACAAAGAGTTTTCAGAGAACATAAAAAAAAAAAAAAAAAAAAATGAAGAGCCGGCAGTCAGAGATCCGTTTTACGTCATCCAAAACCCGTACCAAGCTGGCAAGATACCGCAGAACGCGATCTTCAACAATCCAATGGGAGCGCCTCCTCTATTCGTGGTGGAGGAGGTGGAGATCCATGGAATCTCTATTGCAGATCTCCGATTGGAGATTGGATCTCCACCAGTTATTTTTATTTATTTTTTCTTGAAAAAATGTTATTAATTAATCACCAGCCGTTCATTGCAATAATGGATGGTTGGAGATAAAAAAAAAAAAAAAATCAATTTATTTATTTATTTATTATTATTATTTTATTTTTTTTTGCTTTTGTGTTTTTATTTGATCTCCACCATCCAAAAGATGGATGGGATGGATGGTGGAGATCCATTTAAAAAAAGATTTTTAATTAATCTTATATATATATAATTGTATTTACAAAATTAATATTATATAAAAAATGCCACATGTCACCAAAGATTAAAACATGACTAAAAGTACTGTTCTACCGTTAAACAAGTTAACTTTGACTAACAGTTGACTAATGGAAGGACCAATTTGATGTATTTCCAAAAATATGAGGACCAAAAACCCTAATACATCTAAGTGGGATAAAAAAAGTGAGGTTTCCTTAAAAGATAAGGATCAAATTGTAATTACCCCAACATTTTATACAAAACAAAACAGAATTGATCAACCATTAAACCTTTCGCTTGTAGCAAAAATGAATGTAGGCCTCCTCACTGACTCAACCTTGATGAAATTTATCGAAAACAAAAATGTGTTTTTATGATTGTGTGAATATTCGATGACTGTGTGAATGAATATTTTAAATGGGTCGATGCTTTCGGGAAAGGAGGGCTTTGTCGCGACATGTCATTTGGTGGGTTCTTTGTACCGGAAAGTGAACCACAATCAAAAGAAGAGATTGACCGTGTTTGTGATTCCGTTTTTGAGAGGTTTGACATGGATGTCAAAATGGGAATATTGATCGCGGAGAGTTCGGGTCATTGTTGAGAGAGATTATGCTTGCAATGACTCAAGGTCTTGGTAATACAGTTGTTCTGGTGTATCTTGATTAAGATGGCCTCCTTAGCAGAACTATTAAACATGAATTGGCAAGAGAAAAATGATTGGATTGAAAGAAAATTTGAAGGAGATCAAAGAGAATTTTGAAATTGTATAGCAGTAGCATAACAAGTAGGGTAATGTACTTGGAATAATTTTTGTAATCCTTTCTATAGTTTTGTCTGGATTTTAATGTTAATTTTATTCTAGGTTTTTGGTTTAGGATTTTGTTATGATATTCGAGACAATAATAGTATTTTTGTCATAACTTTGTTCTGTTTCCTTAATTTTGTCTTGGTGATAAGCATCAGAGAGACTGGTTTGTCACCAGCTTGATATTTGCTATGCAGGAAATCTAAAAAATGGGCCATTTGTGCATATTCATAGTTTTTTCAATATATATACAATATATAAACCTAATTCTACTTTCTTACTAAGAAATTCTTAGGGGTGTATTCAATCTATATTTGGTTGGAGTAGAATAGATTTGTCTTTAAGTGATGGATGTTGTGGAATTCACAAATCTCATGGATTTAATATAGATTTTGTCATAATTGTGTAAAGAATTTGTTGGATTTTTACATAGAATTGTATGGAATTGGATGGATTTGTCTCGAAAAAAAAAACCTCATTTTTTTAAAGAGAGCGTCTTTTAACAATCCAATTTTTTCTTTTTACATTTCTTTTCTAATGACACTTCATTCTCAAAATTTAAATTTTAAAAAAATTCTAAAGACACTTTCTTTTGTTCCAAAATTATCTTTTTTTATCTTTTGACACTTCTATTCTAAACAAAGAAATTATCTCTCATAAATCATTAAATTAAATATTACATATTATACAATCTCTCCTAAATTTTTACTTATCATATTAAACTTTTTCTTCTCCAATACATATCTCTAATTTTCTATCTCCATTATTTCCCAAGCAAGACTAACAGTTAAGAAAAAAAAAAACTTATGAATAAGCTTGATTTTTAGGAACCGTATATATGTACATATTTAAAAAAAAAAAATAAACTCAAAAAACAAGTACGTTTTTTTTTTAAAAAAAAAAAAATCGAAATATGAAAATGTTTTTTGTTACTTTTGTAGTTATGTGATTGCCTAGAGAACTTTAATTATTTCATTAGTCTTTGAAATTCTGAATTTAATCAAATCTAGTTGTAATAAATCAAGTTTTCCTATATCTATTTTATTTTATTTTTTGAAAATTGACTTTTTAATATATATATATATATATATTACTGTTAGTAAAAAACCAAAATATTCATAAGTTTTTTTTTTCTTTAACTATTAATCAATTAAGAAAGTATGAGAAAAATGGAGAGAGAGAGAGAGAGAGAGTAATTAGGAGAGAGTGTTTAATATGGTAATAAAGATTTATGAAAGAGTTATTGATACGTAATATTTAATCTAATGATTTATGAGAGAGATTTTTTTTTATAAATAATTTAATTAGGTTGGAATGTCTTTAGAATTATTATTTTTTTGTCTTGTTTAGTAATTTTAATTCAGGTTCGAATTCTCATTAATAAAAAAAATTAAATTGGAGTGTAAATAGATAATTTGTGGATTGTAAGGAGAATCTCTCTTTATTAAAACACTCATTTTAATAAAAAAACTCATTTTACTCTTCAATATTGTTAAGAACATGGATTAAGAATAAATAAATAAATAAGAAGAACCTTTTTTTGGGGCGATTTGGCATGGAAACTAGATCTCCATCTCCTTCTTTCCAGAAACAAATTAAAGAAAAAGAAATCAAATCATAAATTTTTCTTCTCTAATGATCATTAACAAGCTCAAGTAAGAAAAAAGAAAAAAAAATATTCATAAAGTAAAGTAAACAGAGAGAAACGAAAGTAATCAAGCTCTGTTTTTTTTTTTTTTTTTTTTTTTTTTCCTTCAAAAATCAGATCATAAACTGTTGTTTTTGTTAGTCTGTGGGCCTTTAAAAAAAAAATAATAATTGGGTCCATTCTATTGGGTTTTTTTAATTTCACAATTCAGCCCATAACAATTAAACTCAGCATATGTATTTGGGAGTCCTTAGGCATGACGGGCCCGGGGCGGGCGCCCCTAGTGCCCTGCCCCAGTGATGCCACTTAGTATGCTCATGGGCTGAAATAATAATCATCTCAATCCTTTTATATATATATATATATATTTTTTTTTTCTTAAAAAAGAAAAAAAAAAAAAAAAAGAAAAGAAAATTGTTCTATAACATGCGCAGGTGTAAGTATTTCAAATATCTGTCTTCCTTTGTTCGGTTGATACTAAGTTAACAGGTTGGACCGGTTGGTTTTTCATCTAGATCAACTTAGGCCCAGTTTAGGAATACTTCCTGAAATGTTTTTGGGGCTAAAAGTGATTTCGAACTGGGCCTAGAGTGTTTGGTAAAATTTCAGGAAAGTGTTTTTGGTCACTTTTGGCTTCCCCAACAGTAGTTTGAGAAGCTTTTTTTTATAACTTTTAGAAAATTGCTTCGCATGAAGCAGTAATGAAAAGGCGGAGTTCTTAGCATTTGTTTGAGATCTTTTGTTGTTCATTTCAATTTTATAATCTCATGACTCATTGAAATATATTTTGCTATTTAGAAAAAAGTATGGAAGAAATCAAAAGAGTTTTCTTGATATATATAAGCAATATATATATATATATATGTATATATATATGGCAATAGATAAAAAAAAAAAATGTGTTATGGTTATACAAAAATAAAACAAATTAATTATTTTATTTTATAAAATGTTTATGGTCATACAAAAATAAAACAAATTATTTATTTTCAAAACATCTTCACTATTCATTTATATCATTTCTAGTAATTTTGCATAGTCACGTCACTTTTTACTTACAGTTTTCCAAGAACATTGAAATTGCTTTTAGTTCTCACAGTATTTTTAAAAATCAGTTTACCAAATACTCAGTTGATTCTTCTCACAGCAAATCCAAAAACAATTCTCTCAACAGCAGAACCAAAAGCAATTCCCCCCACAGCACATCAATGCCAAACTAGCCTTACTCCGTTTAGAACCAGCAATATAACTAAAAATTTACTGCAGCATGTAGCATGTTCTTTGATGACATCAAGCAACATCTACACAAGTTAAACATTAAGGAAAAATATATTGCATTTGAGCCAGAACTTTTCACTTATATGGACGTAGAAAACAAGGGAAGAAAGAAGAAACATTGTTTTCATCTTTGATAGTTTTAGTTCTGTGGAAATTTTAATAATTCCAGTAGATGATAATTCCATTTATTCAGTATAATTAGATGATTCAGATAAAAGCTATCTTGTAAAGAAGTTGCTCTTTGCAGACGTGTTTCCTGTTACTTCATTCTTAAAAGATTTATTATTATTATTATTATTATTATTATTATTATTATTTTGTAATTAATGAAACTGCAAACAGCATGCTTAAATATAAGAATAGTAGTTGCACCACAATCATAGTTAACCTTAAATTAAATAAGGTTGCAGATATTGCCACCCAAGATAAATACACCCACATTTGAATTTCAAAATTTTAAGAATTACAGTAAACACTCGTGATAATACCAAAAATATCCTCATAAAAATATAATTATTTTCTATATATAAAAATATATTTTTAATAAACTTGATTTTATTTATTTAGTGATTCATTTTGCTGTTCTTCATCTTTTTCTTTCCTTTCTTCTCTTTCTCCATTTTTATCCATTTTTTTTTTCTCCGATTCAAACAAATTCTAATTTCTCTTATATTACCAATGATCTATTAATATCTCAAAACTCATGCCTATAACTATAAGGCTATAATATTTACCAAAACACAAGCTCACCATAAGAAAACTTTAGTCATGCTAAATCACAAATGCTGAATGCTGGAAACAAATATAAATGAAATAATCATATATTTTTTAGAGTTAAAATTAGGGTTTTAACTGTTGGTTGGTTTAGAAAATAGTTTGATTTAGTTAAATTCATCTATTTTGTCCCTTTTAGTCATTTTTTTTTTGTCATACAAAATAATAATAGAAAACGGGTGTAAAAATCATTTTAATGGGTGGAAATATCTAAACCCATTAAATAATTAAATAAACACACATTTTGATGTTATATATTTGAAACAAAAATATTGAAATTAGAATGCATTAAATTACCAGAGATGATGCTAATTAAGACAATATGATTACAAATGACAACATAAGAAGATAGCTCACCAATCAATCTGAAGTTTGAACAACAATATCAACATCTCTGAACTTCTCTTCACCATTTTTCTATTTGAAATTAGATTAGGGGTGGTTCAAGAGTATCTCGGGGTTTAGGTAAAAATTTAAAATGAGGCTTTGAATTTATAATGTAAAAAATATTAAATTAATAGTTAAAATAATCTATTTAAAATTTATTCTTATTTGTATAATGCAAAAATATTGATTGTACTTGTTTTTGTTTTTGTTTTTTTTTTTTAAAATTTTTTTTTGATATTCTGATTCATATTTTCTATTAAATATGTCTAAAATTAATTAATCATATTTTTATTTCTTTTCATTAAATGTACAAAAAATACCAGATAATTCTTATATAGTTGCATTCTCTGAATCTGGACAATTAAGATATTCATGATTGAATTATGATCATTGAATACTTATCGGTAGATGCTCACGCAAAACTTGCTTTTGCATCAGCACCAACCTCTGTATTGCATCTGTAACAGAATTGTTGACTTGGCATAACTAAATCTCCAATTCTGTTATGCTGAAACTGACTTGGCATATCTGAGTCACCAATTCTGTTATGTTGATGCTGACTATGATCAATATTAGTCTTAACCAAGGGCGAACCTAGGAAAAATTTGCTGCCCGGGCTAAATTATATATATATATATATTTTTTCCTTGTACGCACTAACATTATAAAGTCAGCTCCTTAAGCCTTAGCTATCAATAGTTGGATTTATCTACTGTTGTTTAAATAATTTATTATAATGCTTAATTAATGGTTCACAAATTCTCGCACTAAATTTATTAAATTCGGTGTGTACCTTAGAGAAAACCCTTATTATTTTATTCCTCTATGTAGACAGATATAATGAAGTGCAAGACATGCTACCTATTGATTAATAATAATTTATATATATATAATTCTTGATGAAAGTATTTTTTTAATTTTTTTTTAATAATAAGACGACACCAATTCAATAATGGACTACTTAGAATATGAAATACATTGTAAAATTTATGCATAAACAATTTTTTAAACTTGTAGTTAAAAAAAATTATTTAAACTAGCAAATAACTTAATTCTATAATATTACTATATTAGAAATCATAATACTATGTATACTTTTATAACTTTGAAAAACAAAATAGTTACATTTCACTAAATAGACAAAATATCATATTAGTGTAATACTATTAAACCTTAAGGGTTTTATGTAATTATCCATTTATGTATTGGTTTTCCTTTTTTTTTTTTTTGGAGGGCTGCCCGGGCTACAGCCCGGGGCAGCCCTCTCATATGCCCGCCTCTGGTCTTAACACGATAAAGCATGATTTCATACACAGTACGGCACGGCACAGCACGGCACGTGAATTTGAATAACAAGAAGAAGAAGAAGAAGAAGAAGATTTACCACCAGCAGATCCATGCATTTGAATCGGCAAACAAATATAGACTATGGAGATATAGAGGAGTTGAAGAAGAGAGAGATAAGAAGAGTTGGGTGCTATTTGTAGCATTCACATGAAGAGAGAGAGAGAGAAGTTTCCGAGCACAAATTATATTTTATTTCTACCAAATCACTTGGAAAAATTTAACATTATTTAACTGCTCGAGACTGAGGAGGCTCAATGACTTGAGGTGCAGCTACTTGCATCTCAATGCCTGGCAGGAGTATCGGTATAGAGTAGAATCGCCAAAAAAACCAAAGAAAAAGTACAAATAAAAAAAATATAAAATAAATATAAAATAGAATCTGCAAACCACGAAGGTAGATCGGAATCTCCACTAATATCGAAGCTGCTCCATTTCAAAGCCATAATCTACAAATTGAGTGAAAACAGCAAAGTATATAAATATTTATAAATTATAACCATAAATTTTTAAATAAAAAAAATCTACAATTCAATCACATAACTTAAAATAATAAAATCCAAAATTAGCACATACAATAAAATAAAAAACCTAACATTATTACAAACCATGGTTAGTTGACTTTCATCCATTGAGTTATGACTATTAACTAGCTTATAACATGAAATAACCAAAATAACTAGCTTATTCATGATTTTATCATCCTCAGTGATGATATTTCCAGTATATTGTAAAGCATCAATTAAACTCTTCTTCTTAGTTAAGTACTCAGTCATTGAAGAAGTACTTTTCTTCAGGGTTTGAAGCTGCAACTTCAATTGCATCATGTTTGCCTTTGATTGAGATGAGAAAAGCCTTTCAATCGGGCTCCATGCTTCGCATGAAGTTGAACAACCAACAAGCTGTGGAAGAATATCTTGACTGATAGAGCTAAGCATCCAACACAATAGAATTTGGTCCTGCTTCTCCCAATCAAGAAAAGCTTCACTAACAGTCCATCCAAATTCAGTCAATCTGGAGGCGGAGATGTAGAATCGATGAATCGATGAAGCCGATTACCTTTTATCGCCGCAACAACTTGTTGTCTCCACAACAAGAAGTTGTTATAATCCAGTTTCAAACTGCCAATTCAAGCTTCAATGGGGTGAGAAGCTTTGATCCTTGTAGAGAGAGAATCGAGAAGTTAAGAGAAGCATCTCCTGCAGCAGAAGCACTGATACCATATTTGACTTTGTATTTTCTCAGGAAAATCCATCGAGAAAGTGTGAGAAAATTCAAGAGAGAAAAGTCTAATAATATTCTAGAAATTCTTGTAAAAGATCTTTATTAATCACACTCTTTTTTACACATCATGATTAGTAAGCTATATATATATATAATTATATATCAGTAGAATATTAGCTCACTTTTTCACTAAACAGCTTGTAACTAATTACATGATGAGCTGTCAATTAATCACATGGCTCATATAACAAACTTTATATTCTAACTTAACTCACTTGAGCTGAGAGAAGTATAAATCGTTGCTTAACTAATACATATAATAATAAAATAAAATAAATGGATAAATAAAACTACTAAGTGATTTCCGTTCGGCAAACTGGACACCTAAATGCTTGTAACATATATTCACGTATACATGATGAATGAAAGGTATATGCCTACATGGGGATAGGGAGAGTAGAGAAGCATCCTGCTCAAACTCTTCTCGGCAGAATACACATATGTCCTCTGTATAACGTAGCGTGTCGGAGCTTTCAAATTGAAAACTCTGCATGCGCTCGCATATGTCTTGAGCAACTGCTCGAGACTGAGGAGGCTCAGTGACTTGAGGTGCAACTACTTGCATCTCAATGTCTGGCCAAGGCACTTGAGGTGCAGCTACTTGCATCTCAATGCCTGACAGGGGTATCGGTGTAGAGCAGGATTGCCAAAAAAACCAAAGAAAAAGTACAAATAAAAAAATAAAAAAATAAAAAAAAAATAAAAAATAGAATCTGCAAGCCACGAAGGTAGAACGGAATCTCCACTAATGTCGAGGCTGCTCCACTCCAAAGCCATAATCTACAAATTGAGTGAAAACAGGAAAGTACATAAATATTTATAAATTATAACCATAAATTTTCTTAAAAAAAAAAATCTACAATTCAATCACATAACTTAAAATAATAAAATCCAAAATTAGAAAAAACCTAACATTATTACAAACCATGGTTAGTTGACTTTCATCCATTGAATTATGACTATTAACTAGCTTATAACATGAAATAACCAAAATAACTATAGTTAATAATTTTATGGGAGAATTAGAAAAAGTAGAACTTCTGGGATTTCAAATTCACGTGCCGTGCCGTGCCGTGTACAAAAGATACCAAATAATGCTTATATAGTTGCATTCTCTGAATTTGTACAATTAAGATAATTTGCATCATGATTGAATCATTGTCCATTGAATCCTTATGGGTAGATGCTCACGCAAAACTTGATTTTGCATCAGCACCAACCTCTGTTTTGCATTTGTAACAGAATTGTTGACTTGGCATAACTGAATCTCCAATTCTGTTTTGCTGAAGCTGACTTGGCATATCTAAGTCACCAATTCTGTTATGCTGATGCTGACTGTGATCAATATTAGTCTTAACATGATAAAACACGATTTTGTACACAGCACGGCACGGCACGTGAATTTGAATAAGAAGAAGAAGAAGAAGATTTACCACCAGCAGATCCGTGAATTTGAATCGGCAAACAAATATAGACTATGGAGATAGAGAGGAGTTGAAGAAGAGAGAGATAAGAAGAGTTGGGTGCTATTTGTAGCATTCACATGAAGAGAGAGAGAGAGAGAAGTTTCCGAGCACAAATTATATTTTATTTCTACCAAATCACTTGGAAAAATTTAATCAGACTTGGATATATATATATATATATATAAATGTTCAAGTTAATATGCACTGATATAACTTCATCAGTGTATTGGAATGCGGTAGATGTGGACCATTAAATTTACATACCATGACTCAAAATGTATGTACTTGTCAAAACTTCTTCATAATCAGTGATCCACATGCATTTGTATTATTGATGTAGTTATATCAATGACCATATGTATATATATATATTTTGAAAGATGACTTGGACATATTTTAAGTAAGACAAATTTTATGAAACTAAAGATGACCATAGTTTCCGTTTTAGAAAAAAAGATCCATTGATAACCTCGATATTCTTGATAAATGGGTCTTCTAATATTGCAAAAGCTAATTATTTATTGAAGAGATTGCAGCTATACTTAGTGATTTGCTATAAAAATTATTTGCAGCTATAAATCACTTAGTATGTAATTCTATCAAAATTAATAACATTTGAATATGAATAAGCTACTGTTAGACTCTTAGACTCAACTTGATATAGATAACAGAAAAAGGTAGCAGCAGAAGTTACCGTCAAAACAAGTAGTTGCACTTTCGCGCTCTTGTACGTGTAGCCTTTTCTTTACTGCTTTTACTACATCTTTGGCCAGCCTGAGCAATTCAACACATAATCATAAAATAAAATAAAAAACAATACAAATTCTTGAAAAGTGTTTTCACTCCTCTTCTCAGGCCGGCCCATGGGGGCAGCAAACCCAACAAATTGCTGGGGCCCCCAAATGGTCCATTCTCCTTTTTCTTCTTTTGGGGCATCAAGTCCAATTAATTTTAGTTTAAGAAGGGCCCAATTTCAGACATTGCTTTGCTTTTTTTAATAAGACCCAATTATCCATATCTAGTTCAATTTAATATAAATAAACATCAAAGCCCAATTGAATTCTAGCATATCAGATTTAGTTTTACATCATTTGAGTCAAAATTGTCTGAGTCCAATTAATTTTATTTTTTATATATATATATATTTTTAAAGAGAGTCCAATTGAATTACTAACCTAGTCAAAATCGCCGCCCACTCTCTCCATGACTTTGTCGACTGGCTTCCTTTCCCATTTTGATTTGCTTCCAAAAAGGTGTGTGTCTCACCTCTCAATGTCTCCTTTTATTTTATTTTTGAAAACAGTCCACCATTTCTTGTAATTTACAAAATCAATTGCTTTTATTTTTGAAGTATGTGTTGAATTTAGTTATCATCTCTCACCTCTCAATGAAGAATTATTTATTTAACTTTTTTTTTATGTTAATAATAATAATTTTAATAGCTTGGGCCCCAAAATATCTGGAGACGGCCCTACCTCTTCTCTGATCTTGATGAATACTGTACAGTGAAGCTAAATGTAAAGACAGTTTATAAACACAGACACAAAATGATTTTTTTATTTTGAATAAATAATTTACTTTTAACTCAAACATCTTAATTAGATGAAGAAAGACATATACGGAGCATTATTTCCGTTTGGTAATTAGTATTTCCGTTTGGTAATTAGTATACTAATTACCAAACGGAAATAATGCTCCGTATATGTACTTTTAGTTTTTTATTTTATTTTTTAAGATGGACAAATATAAGAGTAAATCATGATCACACACTTTTTTAAAAGACACATATCATTGAATAGCACAGTTCAGCACAGTTTTGGTTCACCAGAGGATCCTTATCACTTTATAAATACAATAAAAATGATTTTATTTTCTGTATATTCCTATACACATCTTTCAAGGAAATTAAAGGATCACAAGCAATTAATTCTTTAGTTGGTTTGCCATGTCTACTCTACTTTATCATGTGTTTTTTGTTTTCTTTTGTTTCTTCCTCTAATAGAAAATCAAGTAGTTTGCACCATAAATTGAAAATAAAAGATAAAAAATTATCATAATCCGGAATTAAAGGTTGATATAGGAAGCACTTGAAGAAATTAGAGCATGGAAAACAAAAATAGAAGAATATGAAGAAATTTTAAAATATAAATTTGATGACGATTATGTTATAATTTACAATTAATATGCACACATTGTGCAGGCTACAAACTAGTATATATAATTAAAAAAAATGGATACATATAACAACTAAGTGATGTCCGCTCAGCAAAGTGGACACGTGGATGCTTGTAACATATATTCACTCATACATCATGAATGATATGTATGCCCACATGGGGATAGGGAGAGTAAAGAAGCATCCTGTTTAAACTCTTCTCGGCAGAATATACATTTGTCCTCCTTATAGCGTAGCACATTAGAGCATTCAAATTTAAAACTTTGCATGCGCTCATGTATGTCTTGAGCAACCGCTCGAGACCGAGGCACTTGAGGAGACTCAGCGACTTAAGGTGTAGCTACTTGCATCTCAATGTCTGGCTGAGGTGTCTCATGCATGTCTTGTGCAACCATTGGAGACTAAGACACTTGAGGTGTAGCTACTTGCATATCTATACCTGGCTGAGGTGTCGGCATTGGTGTAGACTAAGATAGCTGACACAGCCAAATAAAATTTGCAAATAAGAAAATAAATAAAAATCTTAAAATAAAATCTTTAGCCAAGAAATTTTACCTGGGTGGTCTAAGTCAAAAATTATGTTCACAACTAGATGACATATCTAATTAGCGTAAAATTAGATTTACAACTTATAAAATTAGAGTAAAAAGTAAACAAATAACTAATTAGTATAAAAGTTCCTTATTTCACAATATTATTTTCATATACAATAGTAATTAAAATAAAATAAAATAAACAACTAACTAGAAAAATAAAAATGACAAAATAAAATGCAAGAAAAAAATTAAAAGTAAAAAAACTTACTTGGATGGTTGAGCAAAAGAGACCGGAGAGAAATTGGTGTGTTTAAAATAACTATGAAAATGTAAATAACAAGATAAATACTATAAAAAAAAATTGCAAGAAAAAAAAAAAAACCGAACAACTAAGCAAGAAAGACTTGAGAGTTGAGAAAATTGGTGGGTTTGAAATGGAATGGTAATTGTTAACAATGGTAAGTAAGTGGATAGTAATTTTATTGGGTTGATGGGTTTCATAAAGTAAGGAGGAATTCATTATTATTTTTTAAAGAGCGGCGGTATTGGCACTCATAAAAACCGTTTATACACCTCTTTAGTAAGTACATCCATAAAAAATAAAATAAAAAAAGGTTAGTTTGTAAATAAACCCCATTAAAAAATAAAAAAAATAAAAAAAAATTCTTACAAAATTTCTAATTTGTACACCCCTTCCACGACACACAACAACCTCTTCTCCCTCCATGCTTTTCAACATATGTAGTTATATTATAGAGATTTGTAGGAGGTCAGGTTATGACTATGGTTATTCTCAAAGGAATCAATTTTTCGCAGCAGACTGGGACTTTTACCAGCTATTGAATCTGATGCTACTATTGTAATGTCTTCAATAGTTTCTAAGGAGTCTCCATTATCTAATGTTGGTCTAGTTTTACATCAAATTTTTAAGCTTGTTGAATCTCTTACTATTCATCTTGTTTTATTTGGTGTAGAGTCTGTCCCTCGTAGAGCAAATTCAGTTGCCCATGGTCTGGTAAAATTTGGTCTCCAAATTCCCCTTGTTTTGGTGGAAGATATCCCTCTGTGTGAGGAGATGATGTTCTGGGTGAAGCCCAAATTTTTCTTTGTAAGTTTCTGGTTTTAATACATTTCCCATTTTTTTAAAAATAAACTTCTTAAGTTAATATTGATAACATTATATATATATATATATATAAAAAGTCTAAAACATGTTTGAAAGAAAAAAAATGGCAGATATTACAGATTAAGAAGAAAAAAATGGTTTTATGATATATGTGATTATCAAACGATTAATAAGGAAACCCTTTATTTATTTATTTATTTTATATTTTTTTTACACACCATTAAATAAGAAATTAATTAATAATTTGGGTTATTAGCACTAGTCTCGCTGAATTTTATGCGAGTTTACATTTTACCCCTTGAACTTTTTTTTTTTTTTTTGGACATTAAACCCCTAAACTCTCATTTATTGGCAATTGGTTTGGTTTATTGCCCCTTTAACGCCTGTTTGAGGGGATAATTATAGTCAGGTTTTGATAATAAAAGAAAGTTTATGGGGTTTAATGTGTAAAAAAAAGTTCATGGGGGACTAGTGCTAATAACCCTAATAATTATTGGTGGGTGTACTTACAAACTATGTAGTCATTTTAGTAATTTTATTTAAGGGTAATATTGGATTTTCAAAAAAAAAAAATACTAATTTAGGATATACATACAATTTTTAAAGGGTGTAAATGTCGTTACTCTTTTTAAAATCTTTTAAAATTTAATTTAGGCTTTGTCCCAAAAACAAAAAACCATTGTTTTGGAGCTAAGCATGAACTGAAGGCTTTTGACTTGTTAAAATTTGTCATTTTTTTAAGGGCAGGCCAAAACAGATGGGCTTTGTCATGGCTGAATTGTACGAAAAGCGCTTGGGCTTGGACCGGATCGGTCTTTCCGACCCTATAAGCATAATTAAACCTAAATTTTTATAAGTTTTCCTCAAAATTGCCAATTTTTTTTCTTTTTTTTTAAAGAATAATTATATTTAGTGTGTAAATATATATATATTTATTTATTTGCACATACTAAATATAATTATTCTTTAAAAAAAAACAAAAGAAAAGTTTAGATCAATACACGTGTCTCTTCTTTGTTTTTTTAGATTTTTTAGCTTTTATAACCTTAATCTTCCTTAAAAAGAAATATATATATATATATATGTGTGTGTGTGTGTGTGTGTGTGTTTTTTTTTTTTTTTTTTTTGAGATATATATATATATATATATTTGAGATATAGTATACATATATATTTGAGATATACTATATATATACACACTAAATATAATTATTTATTTTAAAAAACAAAAGAAAAAATTGATTTCCAAAAAAAATATAAAATAAATTAATGTCATCCCCTTATTCACCAAAATGCCACTCATTGGATGAAATTGGATGGAATTAGATAGAATGAGATGGAATGACCATCAGTGTTACAAAGTTAGCAAAAAATAACCATTTTGGAACAACTTTCCAATCCAGTGGCCATTTTGATAGTGTGTCATCAATTCGTTGGCCACTGGGGTAATTATCCCATATTATTTTCATGAGTTAATTGCATTGGTGGTCACCACTTTTAGTCAAAAATACCAGTTTAGTAACCACTTTTACCCAACGCACTAAAATGACCACTTTTGGTAGAAATATGGTTAACGGTGGTCATTTTACCAACTTTCTGTCCATTTTCTAACGGAATGGCTGATGTGACGAACGAAATCTTAAAATTAAGATTAAAAAAATATTATTTGAAAGAATTAAACAATAAATACATATTGTTTTTTTTTTTAAAAAAAAAAAAAAAAAAAAAAAAAAAAAACCTTATTCTCTATCTTTTCAGATCCAAACCCATCTCCATCCCTTTGATTTCTTCTATTTTTTATTTATTTTATTTATTTTTTGGAAATGAATCTCTCTCTCGATCTCTCACTGAATCTACACACCAAACATAACCCAGTCCCAAACTGGATGAGTTCAAGCATGAGTTCAATCTCCTTTCATTGAGCCACCACTCACCATCATCTCACACATTTTTCTCTCAATCTCAATCTCTCTTAAAAAATTGAAGACAAAATTAAACCGGACCAGTGGCCAGGAACGGGGTCTTTGTTCTAGTCGGAGAAAACAGAGGCGGCAGCGGCGGCTTCGAATGATAAACCATCAATGGCGGAGATTTGAGTTTTTTGAGTTGTTAAAGAGGAATTGAAACTAGGGTTTTCTGGTAAGAGGAATTAGAGAGATGAAACCCTATCCCTAGAATTGAATTTTGGGGTTTATTGAATTGAATTTGAAAACTTTAGGTTTGAGAAGGAAAAACTGAATTTTTGTTGCGATTTTTTGTTGAAGAAGAAGTTTGTGCTTTCTTGATGGGTTTAGTGGTGGCAGTGTTAGAAGGATTTTTGTTGTGTAATTGTTGATGTAATTGTGGAATTTTTGTTGGGTTTTCAAATTTCATTTTGTTTGCAGAAATTTGATTTCTTCTCAATTCGATTTTTTTTCCTCATGCTTGGTGGTCCATGTGAACAAATTTTAGATTTCTATCGAGCAGTGATTTCAGAAGTTCGTGCTTATAGGAAATTGTTCTTGTTCATATTTTGATGAGTGGTTTTTGTTTGATGGATTTATGTGAATCATATTTTTGAGTTTTGTATTTGTTTACAAATTGCAATATTGGCCTCTCATATTCTGATTTTAATGTGATTTTTCAATCGTTTGGCTGTCAAACATGAGGATTTTGATTTCTGGAGAAGAAGAAGAAGACGGAGATGAGATTGAGAAAGAGATGGGTTTGAGGATTTGTTCTGGTTTTTGGTTTAGAAGATGGGTTTGGAGTCGGTGTGAGTGGTGGAGATGATGGTGGGGTTGAATGTGTGAGAGAGAAATTATAATTTTGTATTTTAATATTTTTTTTATTAATTTAATAAATACTCCGTTTGCCACATCAACTATTCCGTTAGAAAATAGACATAAATTTGGTAAAATGGCTACCGTTAAAGATATGTCTGCCAAAAGTGGCTATTTTAGTGCATTGGGTAAAAGTGGTTACTAAAATGGTATTTTTGCCTAAAAATGGTGGCCACCAGTGTGATTTTCTCTATTTTCATATACAATAGTAATTAAAATAAAATAAAATAAAATAATCAACTGACTAGAAAAATATAAATGACAAAATAAAATGCAAGAAAAAAAAAATTAAAAGTGAAAAAACTTACTTGGATGGCTGAGCAAAAGAGACCGAGAGAAATTGGTGGGTTTGAAATAAATATGAAAATATAAATAACAAGATAAATACTAAAAAAAAAACTTGCAAGAAAAAAAAAAAAAAAACCTGACTTGAGAGTTGAGAAAATTTGTGGGTTTGAAATGGAATGAGAATTGGTAACAATGGTAAGTAAGTGGTTAGTAATTTTATTGGAGCGCGTGCATAGGATTGTCTCCAATAACCTTGTACTTGTACTGTCTTCAATAGTTTATAAGGAGTCTCTATTATCTGATGTTGGTCTAGTTTTACATTAGATTTTTAAGCTTGTTAAATCTCTTACCATTCATCTTGTTTTATCTGGTGTAGAGTCTCTCACTCGTAGAGCAAATTCAGTTGCCCGTGGTCGGGTAAAATTTGGTCTCCAAATTCCCCTTGTTTCGGTGGAAGATATTCCTCTGTGTGAGGACTGAGGAGATGATGCTCTGGATGAAGCCCAAAATTTTCTTTGTGAGTTTCTGGTTTTAATACATTTCCCATAAAAATAAAAATAAAAAAAATAAAAAAAAAATTAAAAAAAAAACCTACTTAAGTTAAAATTGATAAAAAAAAAAAAAAAAAAGTCTAAAACATGTTTGAAAGAATTAAGAAGAAAAAAAGGTTTTATGATATATGTGATTATCAAACGATTAATAAGGAAACTTTATTTATTTATTTTTTATTTTTTACAAAGCATTAAATAAGAAATTAATTAATAATTTGCGTTATTAGAACTAGTCTCTCTAAACTTTACACGAATTTGCATTCTACCCATTGAACTTTTTTTTAAGCATTAAACCCCTTAAACTTTTATTTATTGGCAAACAGTTTGGTTTATTGCTCCATGAACACCTATATAGTCATGTTTTGCTAATAAATGAAAGTTTAGGGGGTTTAATGTGTAAAAAAAAAAAAAGTTCAAGAGGTAAAATACAAACTCACGTAAAGTGCAGGGGAAACTAGTGCCAATAACCCTAATAATTAATGGTGGGTGTACTTGCAAACTATGTAATCATTTTAGTAATTTTATTTAAGGGTGATATTGGATTTTCAAAAAAATACTAATTTGGGGTGTACATACAATTTTTAAGGGGTGTAAATGTCGTTACTCTTTTTAAAATCTTTTAAAATTTAATTTAGGCTTGTCCCAAAAACAAAAAACCATTGTTTTGGAGCTAAACATGAACTGAAGTTCTTTGACTTATAAAAATTTGTCATTTTTTAAAGGCAGGCCGAAACGGATGGGCTTTGTAATGGCTGAATTGTACGAAAGGCGTTTGGGCCTGGACCGGATCGATTCTGCCCGACCCTATAAAGGTAAATAAACCTAAATTTTTTACAATTTTTCCTCAAAATCGCCATTTTCCCTTTCCCATTGACCATCTCTGGTTGAGAATTGAGATTGAGTCATGGCGAAGAAGGGAAAATCAGCAGCGACGAAGAAGCCGTGCGATTCAGTCATGGTGAAAAAGGGAAAATCAGCAACAACGAAGCATTGCGTGCAGAAGTGGCTCGATCGAAAATCAGCAGAGATCGAAAGACTTTATCAGGAGCTGCACGCGATGAAGGCTGAGAGGGTTAAGCAACAGTTGCATTTTGAATTTCGATTAACAACAATTGGTTATATATTCAGCCCATAAGACAGAATATTAGTTCGTCACTACTTAAGGAGAAAGTTTGTGGACGAATGTAATGGTTTCAATTTCATTAAGGATATGGAACGCATCCTCTGAACCTCATAGGTATTATTTTCTTTTTTTAATTAATTTTACGAAACCCTAAAATGTTGAGTTTGATTTGTCTTTCTGGTTCAATACAAACAGAGAACTACCCTGCTGCTGGTGCTGGAAATGTTTGGTATTTCTTTACCCGTAGCCGCCCCAATGAAACTAAACCTGGTATATTTGAAGGTGGACATTGGATTTTTGGCGAAGAAATGGACATCCTTTATCAGGGCAAGAAAGTTGGTGTTAAACAACTTGTTCAGTATTGTGAAGGGGGTCGCAAGACCGAATATAAGATTGACGACTACAGACTCGAGTCTCCTCCGGATAATTTGAACGGTCCCTGGTTCATTTGTAAGCTGTACAAAGATGGTCATTAGAAGATTATGCAACAAATTTTGAACATTAGAAGAAAAAAAATAATTGAATAGGATGGTCATATGATACCCCACCAACTAAAATCATACTGTTATGGAAATTAATCTGATTGGTTATGCATAATACATGACATAATATAAGTAGGTGAGAATAAAAAAAAAAAACTTTGACATAATATATAATTGGGTGAGAAAAAAAAAAAATAAAAAAATTTGTTAGATGGATAGTCATATGAAATTCTGATAGCATATTGGGCGATTTTACATCGTAGGGTTTTCATATGACTATCCATCTAACAAAAGTTTTATTTTTATTTTTATTTTTTTTTGGGTAAAAGAAAACCAGTTTTATTAGTCATCTATAACACCTGGAAATAATTATTGATAATAAATAATCGTAATAGTAAAATGTTAATATGGGAAAGTTGGTTCTACATGAAGATGAACAAAATTAATTGTTAGGATTTGATTTGGGTATCATATATAACTGATTATTGATTTTGAATAGTATATATATTTTAAAGAAAAATAAATAATTCTTTAATAAAAATAGGATAAATAGATTAGTTGTTTGGTAGCAATTATCATTATTGTAAGAAAAAATGATTCTCATTGATAACAAGCTTTTCTTTTTCCAACTTTCATACAATTTTTATTTTTAGATGATTTTAAATCTAATTCTTCTTTCTGTAAAAAAAAAAATAAATAATAAATAATAATAATAAAAAAAAAATTCCTAATTCTTCTTAAAATATTTTCAGTGAAAAATCAACTGTTTTAAAATATTTTCTTAAATAGATTGATTTTGAGTTTGTTTTAGCATCACTGTGAGTTCAAGAAATATATACTACCTGATGTAACCCACAACCTCTTCGCTGCATCAAACTTTGGGTCGACCTTTGGAAGGTATTCAGCTATTAGATGGAAACAGAAAATATAAATTACAACCTTAAAAATTTAACCTAAAAGTACACAAAGGTTCTTAAGATGAATATCAAAAAGATGCTTAACACCAAACCTTTGTAGCTTAACTACTTCATCTTGTCCCTTCACTCTAACCCGGTGGACTTGACCTGCAGAGAAAAACTAATATTTGGAGAATTCAGTTCATATAAACTGTGCAATCATGGAAACCGCATTTAATTATTGTTATCTAATTTCTGATAAAAAAAAAAAATAATAAATAAAAAAAAAACCAACCAATGAACCAAAAGGTGTTAGAACTCACAAATTTTAATGAGAATAATGGCCTTGGAACTGTTATCGTAGAACTCTACACTTGGGTTAAAACCTGTCGTATGAGAAGAAGAATTTTAAGAAAGGAGCCTGCAAGGCAAATTAGCTAAACATCATAGAAATAGAAATAAAAGTACACTTCACATAATCTTAACACTCACCATGTCAACTTCTTATTGGCTCTTGAGCAGCAAATGATGGAAGCCAATCCAAACATTCACGATATTTCTCATCCAATGTAAGTAAGTCTATGACAATGGAGGCAGTACATGCGTTTGGCATTATACTTCTCTTTGCCACTTTGTGTAGAAGTTCCACCACTTTTGTTGTCTCTCTATTTTGCAAGAATCCGCGTATAAGTGTATTATATGTGATAACATTGGGAGCACATCCCTTTTCTTCCATATTTGATAATAGATTATTTGCCTCTCCCAGTTTACCATCCTTACAAAGACCATTGTTCATGATTGTATATGTGACAACATTTGGCTCTATACCTTCCTGAGATAACTTGTGAAATAGCTTCCAAGCAAGATCAAGTCTCCCTGTCTTACACAATCCATCTATGAGGCAGCTGTAGCTTTCAATGGTAAGATTAAACTTTCCCTTTTTTAAAGTATGTAATATTTCGACTGCTTTAGTAATACAAGTATACAACCATTCTTGCCCATCCCATCAATGAGAATATTATATGTATATTCACTAGGCATAACATTGTTAAGTTGCATCTTAGAAAACAATTCTTTTGCATGCCTAATCTTACCGGCTCAAAAAAAGCCACTTAGCAAGATGTTATATGTGATAACATTTGGCACAACTCCCCTTGAAACCATCTCCATATAGAGGCTCATGGCTTCGTTTAGGTTTTGTTTCTTACAATACCCATTGATCATGATGTTGTAACTTTTAACATCATGTCTATATCCATTATTTGTCATAGAAACAAACAATTCCCTCGCATCATCAATTCTATTTGTCAAACACAAACCATCTATCAATGTGCTATAAGTTACGATGTTGGGATTCACATCTCTATTAATCATTAATTCTAACATCTCATTAGCTTTGTCAATTTTCCCATTCTTGCAAAGCTCATTTATAAATGTGTTATAAGTAAATGTGTCAAGCATCAACCTCTCTTAACCATTAATTCTAATAATTCCTTAACTTTGTCTATCTTCCCATTCATGCAAAAATCGTCTATGATCACATTAAATGTCACCAAATTAGGTTGTACCCGTTGATCCACCATCTCATCAATCAAATCCTTAGCATCCTCCCATTTACCGCCACAACACAAACCGTGGATTAAAGAAGTATAAGAAACTACATCTGGATTGATTCCCATACCCTTCATTTCTAAAAAGAGTTCTATTGCCCTGTCTATTAATCCATCTTTACATAGACCATTGATCAAACTATTATAACAAACAATATTGGGCCTACAGATAACTCCTTTTTCACCATTCCCTTGAGCCATTTGCTCATGTAACTTAAGACAGCTCGGTAGCTTTCATGATTCTACCTTCCCTACACAAACCTTTAATCAAACTAGTACAAGTCACCGCATCTGGGCTGAAACCCAACCTCAAAATCCTCCCAAAAACCACAAAACCATCAGAAACTCTACCAATATTGCACAAGCAATTCAACAAAACCGATAAAATAATCAAATCAGGCAACAACTTAGTAGAGTTCAATCTCTTAAAAAGAGAAATAACAGTATGATGATGGTTATTCTTGGCAAGAGCAGTAAACAAAATAGTGAAGGATCTTATACAAGGAGCGGGTTTCCTCTGATTCAAGCAATCAAATAAGTAATTAGCTTCACCGGGAGAGATGTTACCTGATCAGCATTTGTCTTTAAGGAATCTGTCAACTGCCTCTGGATTTGGAGGCATAGCTGTTGGACATGAAGAGAGGTCATTGTTGGAATTAAAGTTGGTGGGCTTTTGAGAGAAATGTTTACATTTCAAAGCTGAAAATAACAAAGAAGAAGGTGTAAGACGATAAGAGAGGTTTTGAAAGCCATTCCCGTGTGTGTTTTTGTGGTGGGTGGTTGCAGAGAGGGTTAGAAGATGTAAATTCGATCAGAGTTCTTTTGTAGTGGGCCGGGTTGGCCCAATGTTTAATAACCACTCTGATTAAGCAAACCATTCATTATTCATTTTCCCTTTTTCTTTTTTAGAATTTTCGTTTTTTCCTATTTAATAACTTAAAAATGAAAATTAATTGCTTTCTTGTATTTTCCAAGAAAAACTAATGTTACTATTTTTTTAGATATTTAAATAAAGTTATTTTTAAATTAAAAAAAAAAAAAAAAAACGAGTGGTGCTATTGGCACTTCTCCACTACTAAACTACTTATGTCCCACTTTTTAAATTTTTGATTTAATTATATAAAATTAAATAGTTTTATTAATTTTTTTGATTTATTTCCAGAATTACCCTAACTTGTTTTTTCTTCTTATTTCATTGTGAAACCATCCTTATTAGATGCGATTTTTTTTTAGTCAATTGGATTGTTGGTGGTAGATTGTAAATGTGATATTGATCATATAATGATTTTTTTTTTTTTTTTTTTTTTGCGCAATTGAATTAGTATTTTGGATCTGGGATTTGAAGAGAAAAACAAAACAAACATATAAAATAATAAAATCAATAAATATTAAACGTGAAAATATATGAAATCGAGATCTGAAAGAAAATATAAACAAAATTAGTAAACATTTAGTGATTTGAAATAATCTATGTCATTAGGGTTTTAAAATAAGGAAAGTGAGGTTTTATTAGTTTTATTTTGTATAGGATTCTTTTTTAATATATATATATAGAGAAAAAACAAAGGAAATGAAGGAATTTGGGTCAAAGGAAGTCAAATATGTGATTGTAGATCGAAGAGTTGAAGCTCTTGCGCTACCTTGACCTCTCCAGAGTTGAAATTAAAGTCCTTCCCAACTCAATAATCTACAAACCTTGAAACTCTTGGGCCGCCTTTGGTTTTTCAAATTGCCTCAAGACCTTGGCAACCTGGTTAACTTGCTTAATCTTGAGCTAGATGACATATTCTGGTTCAAGTCCTCTACATCGCCACCAAGAATCGGAAACTTAACCAATCTTTGAAATTTGCATGCATTTCAGGTTGGCTGCAAGAGTGGATATGGAATCGAAGAATTAAAGAACAAGACATATCTTAGAGGGAAATTACACATATCAAAGCTCAAAAATGCAGTCAATGCTGGGGACACCAAGCTGAATGGAAAAAAGAGTATTGATAAGTTGGTGCTTGAATGGAGCAGCAGAGATGTCAATTCACAAGACATATCATTTGAAGGCTTGATCATGATCAGTCATTTATGTTAGTGAAAATATAACCAGTAGTTAAAATTGCCTTGTAGGTTCTCGAACTTAAAGGCAATCCTGATCGAAGAAAACATTTAAAAGTCGCGAAGAAGTAGAAGCAAAGGATTATATGAATGTTTCTTCTAGCTATTTAGGGAAAATCATCCTAATCATGTAAGCTACCACAAACAAAACCCAATCATGTCATAACTTCACTAAATATACAATAAAAGTGAAGATTTGCTAAACTAAGCAATAAAAGACATGTCTTGACTAAGATAGAACAATAAATGAAGATGTGGTGTTTGTTCTACTTACCAAGTCATAAATGAAGAAGACCCATGGAAGATTGATGCATGAAACATGTTAGATGCACATGGGTTTTGGGTTTGGAGAGTTAAAGAAGCAAGATTGAAGCTTTCTCTCTCTAGGGTTTGAGTTTCTCACTCTAAGGTCTGATTTTGAGCTCTTAAAAACGAGCAAGGAAGAAGATGATACTTATATAGGACCCCTAGATGAAATGACGTCGTTTTGAAAAATTTGCAACAGATCGCCCGATTCTGCGCCCTTGTTCTGCGCCCTTGGCCGCAGAACAAGGGCGCAAAAATGCACCTGATGGTTTTGCGGCCCCTAAACGCAAAAACCAAGGGCGCAGAAAAGAGGACAGAGAGTATGAATTCTAATCCTTGTTCTGCGCCCTTATTTCTGCGGCCTTGCCCGCAGAACAGGGCGCAAAAACGCACCTGATGGAGTTTCCTAAAAAGAAAAATATGATGTGTAATTCCAAGCAAGATGCACCCATATGGACAAGAATGAAGAGAGATTAAATGAGCAATTCATGCATACACACAATAAAGACACAACACATTCAAGAATAAGAATTATGCAAGTGTTGTGTGTGTGTGCATCTATTTCTCTTCATTACAAGAAACACTAAGAATTATACCTTTGGAGTGCTTCTTCCCTTGAGGTCTTGAAAAGGGCCTCTGAACATGATCTTCAATCACCTAACTACCCTTACAATTCAAACCCCCAATATGTGGTTTGTCTACGAAATAAGCCAATCAACAATGGGAATCCTTACAATCTCCCCCTTTGGCTATTTCGTGACAAAACCACCACTCACATTGATCCTCACAAGATAAATGAAACTTCGGGAAATTCTACATTACAAAGTACAAAGAGATAAGAAAATAAAACTTCAAGTCTTCAATCTCTTGTAGAATAACCAAACCTTCAAAACAATTAGACTACACTTCCAAAGCAAGTGTATGTGAGATGATCAAGTGAAAGAAAAAACAAGCATTTGCATATGAATCTTTTAACCACAATATCATGCAATGTATGAGTATGCAATGCTCCCCCTCAAAGGTTACTCTCTCTCAAACTTCTCCCCAAAGCATACACAATGCTCCCCCTATATCTCTCAAGACTTCTCCCCCTTTTTGTCATGAGATAGGCAAAGGAGCTCCCCCTATTGGATTGCTTTAGCAAAGAGAGCTATTTGCACAAAAGGCATTTGCATAATCATATAAACGAACTTTATGCAATTCAAGAATTGAGAGAGATTCAAGGAGATTTTATTCACAGAAAAGTGTGTGTGTGTAAAAGTTGCTTAGCATGTAATACAAGCACTATTGAGCTCATGCATAAGAATCAATCAAAGCAACAATCAACAGGTTTTAGAAACTATGGGGGACCATAATAACCATAATAACCATAAAATAAAATAAAAAATGAAAAATAATAAAAAAAAAATTCCTAATTCTTCTTAAAATATTTTCAGTGAAAAATCAACTGTTGTGAACTTGTGATGAAAAATGAGTGCTTTATATTAGACTAGTACAATAATGACTCTTTAAGTGATAACTATTTTTTTCGAGAAAATTTAAACAAGTTAATAATTTATGAATATGTTAATTAATGGTGATTCGTTTAATCGGTAAGATCTCTAGTATTCGAAAGAATAAAAACTACTAGTATATAAGGATTAAAAGGGACTTGGGTTTTTTATTATCTAAACCTAACACGAAGAATTATTAAAAATTGATTAAAAAAACTAGTTTATGGGAAATTATATTAAAATTAAACTATAAATCCCAAGTCTCAACACAATAATAAAATAAAATGCAAAGTTCCACCACTAAATAAATCTACTAGGACACTGATCAACAAATTTTCAGACAAGGTACAAAAGATTATTCTACTAGAAGCAAGACAGAAAATATCTAATATCGAACATTGAACTAATCAGGTATCTAATTTATCGCAAAACAAATCTAAAATCTTTTAGATAAAAATCTAATACCTTTCAAGATCAGACTCACGGAGACTGGCCAAAAGAGCACACAGAATTATGCTCTTAATTGAGCACCTTTCGAGGAACGGAAGAAGAATCGTAAAGTAGTTGAACTACCAAAATAGATTGATTTTGAGTTTGTTTTAGCATCACTGTGAGTTCAAGAAATATATACTACCTGATGTAACCCACAACCTCTTCGCTGCATCAAACTTTGGGTTGACCTTTGGAAGGTATTCTGCAATTTGATGGAAACAGAATATAAATCACAACCTTAAAACTTTAACCTAAAAGTACACAAAGGTTCTTAAGATGAATATCAAAAAGATGCTTGAGACCAAACCTTTGTAGTTTAACAACTTCATCTTGTCCCTTCATTCTGACCTGGTGGACTTGACCTGCAGAGAAAAACTAATATTTGGAGAATTCAGTTCATATGAACTGTGCAATCATGGAAACCGCATTTAATTATTGTTATCTAATTTCTGATTAAAAAAAAAAAAAACCAATGAACCAAAAGGTGTTAGAACTCACAAATTTTAATGAGAATTATGGCCTTGGAACTGTTATCGTAGAACTCTACGTCTCTACACTTGGGTTAAAACCTGTCGTATGAGAAGAAGAATTTTAAGAAAGGAGCCTGCAAGGCAAATTAGCTAAACATCATAGAAATAGAAATAAAAGTACACTTCACATAATCTTAACACTCACCATGTCAACAGTCAACTTCTTATTGGCTCTTGAGCAGCAAATGATGGAAGTCAATCCAAATATTCACGATATTTCTCATCCAATGTAAGTCTATGACAATGGTGGCCGTACATGCGTTTGCATTATATTTCTCTTCACCGCTTTGTGTAGAAGTTCCACCACTTTTGTTGTCTCGCTATTTTGCAAGAATCCGCATATAAGTGTATTATATGTGATAACATTGGGAGCACACCCCTTTTCTTCCATATTTGATAATAGATTATTTGCCTCTCCCAGTTTACCATCCTTACAAAGACCATTGTTCATGATTGTATATGTGACAACATTTGGCTCTATACCTTCCTGAGATAACTTGTGAAATAGCTTCCAAGCAAGATCAAGTCTCCCTGTCTTACACAATCCATCTATGAGGCAGCTGTAGCTTTCAATGGTAAGATTAAACTTTCCCTTTTTTAAAGTATGTAATATTTCGACTGCTTTAGTAATACAACCATTCTTGCACATCCCATCAATGAGAATATTATATGTATATTCACTAGGCATAACATTGTTAAGTTGCATCTTAGAAAACAATTCTTTTGCATGCCTAATCTTACCGGCTCGGAAAAAGCCACTTAGCAAGATGTTATATGTGATAACATTTGGCACAACTCCCCTTGAAACCATCTCCATATAGAGGCTCATGGCTTCGTTTAGGTTTTGTTTCTTACAATACCCATTGATCATGATGTTGTAACTTTTAACATCATGTCTATATCCATTATTTGTCATAGAAACAAACAATTCCCTCGCATCATCAATTCTATTTGTCAAACACAAACCATCTATCAATGTGCTATAAGTTACGATGTTGGGATTCACATCTCTATTAATCATTAATTCTAACATCTCATTAGCTTTGTCAATTTTCCCATTCTTGCAAAGCTCATTTATAAATGTGTTATAAGTAAATGTGTCAAGCATCAACCTCTCTTAATCATTAATTCTAATAATTCCTTAACTTTGTCTATCTTCCCATTCATGCAAAAATCGTCTATGATCACATTAAATGTCACCAAATTAGGTTGTACCCGTTGATCCACCATCTCATCAATCAAATCCTTAGCATCCTCCCATTTACCGCCACAACACAAACCGTGGATTCAAGAAGTATAAGAAACTACATCTGGATTGATTCCCATACCCTTCATTTCTAAAAAGAGTTCTATTGCCCTGTCTATTAATCCATCTTTACATAGACCATTGATCAAACTATTATAACAAACAATATTGGGCCTACAGATAACTCCTTTTTCACCATTCCCTTGAGCCATTTGCTCATGTAACTTAAGACAGCTCGGTAGCTTTCATGATTCTACCTTCCCTACACAAACCTTTAATCAAACTAGTAAAAGTCACCGCATCTGGGCTGAAACCCAACCTCAAAATCCTCCCAAAAACCACAAAACCATCAGAAACTCTACCAATATTGCACAAGCAATTCAACAAAACCGATAAAATAATCAAATCAGGCAACAACTTAGTAGAGTTCAATCTCTTAAAAAGAGAAATAACAGTATGATGATGGTTATTCTTGGCAAGAGCAGTAAACAAAATACTGAAGGATCTTATACAAGGGTTTCCTCTGATTCAAGCAATCGAATAAGTAATTAGCTTCACCGGGAGAGATGTTACCTGATCAGCATTTGTCTTTAAGGAATCTGTCAACTGCCTCTGGATTTGGAGGCATAGCTGTTGGACATGAAGAGAGGTCATTTTTGGAATTAGAGTTGGTGGGTTTTTGAGAGAAATGTCTACATTTCAAAGCTGAAAATAACAAAGAAGAAGGTGGACGACGAGAAGAGAGGTTTTGAAAGCCAATCCCGTGTGTGTTTTTGTGGTGGGTGGTTGCAGAGAGGGTTTGAAGATGTAAATTCGTTCAGAGTTTCTTTTGTAGTGGGCCGGGTTGGCCCAATGCTTAATAACCACTCTGATTAAGCAAACCATTCATTATTCATTTTTCCTTTTTCTTTTTTAGAATTTTCGTTTTTTCCTATTTAATAACTTAAAAATGAAAATTAATGGCTTTCTTGTATTTTCCAAGAAAAACTAATGTTACAATTTTTTTAGACATTTAAATAAAGTTATTTTTAAATTAAAAAAAAAAAAAAAAAGAGTGGTGCTATTGGCACCTCTCCACTACTAAACTACTTATGTCTCACTTTTTAAAATTTTGATTTAATTATATAAAATTAAATAGTTTTATTAATTTTTTTGATTTATTTTCAGAGTTACCCTGACTTGTTTTTTCTTCTTATTTCATTGTGAAACCATCTTTATTAGATGCGATTTTTTTTTTAGTCAATTGGATTGTTGGTGGTAAATTGTAAATGTGATACTGATCATATAATGATTTTTTTTTTTTTTTTTTTTTTGTGCAATTGAGTTTGGATTTTGGATCTGGAATTTAAAGAGAAAAACAAAACAAACATATAAAATAATAAAATCAATAAATATTAAACATGAGAAATATGAAATCGAGATCTGAAAGAAAATATAAATAAAATTAATAAACATTTCGTGATTTGAAATAATCTATGTCATTAGGGTTTTAAAATAAGGAAAGTGAGATTTTATTAGTTTTATTTTGTATAGGATTCTTTTTTAATATATATATATATAGAAAAAACAAAGGAAATGAAGGAAATTGGGTCAAAGGAAGTCAAATATGTGATTGTAGATCGAAGAGTTGAAGCTCTTGCGCTACCTTGACCTCTCCAGAGTTGAAATTAAAGTCCTTCCCAACTCAATAATCTACAAACCTTGAAACTCTTAGGCTGCCTTTGGTTTTTCAAATTGCCTCAAGACCTTGGCAACCTGGTTAACTTGCTTAATCTTGAGCTAGATGACATATTCTGGTTCAAGTCCTCTACATTGCCACCAAGAATCGGAAACTTAACCAATCTTTGAAATTTGCATGCTTTTCAGGTTGGCTGCAAGAGTGGATATGGAATCGAAGAATTAAAGAACATGACATATCTTAGAGGAAAATTACACATATCAAAGCTCGAAAATGCAGTCAATGCTGGGGACACTAAGTTGAATGGAAAAAAGAGTATTGATAAGTTGGTGCTTGAATGGAGCAGCAGAGATGTCAATTCACAAGACATATCATTTGAAGGCTTGATCATGAGCAGTCATTTACGTTAGTGAAAATATAACCAGTAGTTAAAACTGCCATGTAGGTTCTCGAACTTAAAGGCACTCCTGATCGAAGAAAACATTTAAAAGTCGCGAAGAAGTAGAAGCAAAGGATTATATGAATGTTTCTTCTAGCTTTGCAATGAAGCCTGTTTTACATTGTTGATGTTAGGTTTTGACTTGTATTCCTAAGTGAACCAAATGTGAACCTAACAAGACTCAATTGATGTGGAGCTTCCTGGAGACGTGGGATACGTTTGGAACCTGAATGGTGGTGTTTGAGGGAGGTTTGAAGACCAAAAGAACGGAAGACTGAAGATTGTTTCAACGTATTGATCGCGGTTTTCTGAGCGATGTAATTTAAGGTGAATTGTAACGGTTTAGGAAGCGGGTGCGCAACCGTGACCCAAATCGTAGTCAATCATAAGAAGGCGTGAAACGGGAAATCTTCAATGAAAAAGGAAAGTGTTCATTTGGGAAGTTCTTGTGCTTGAAGGAAAATGAATACTCTTTACAAAAAGATTTGTCATAAAAAAAAAAAATAGTATTTATGTGAAACAAGTAAGTCTTGTACGTTTAGGAGTAGGATTTCCTTTTATCTTAAGCTCCCTATAACTAATATAAATAGTCATAATATTTATGTTTAAGGTTGTGGAGCAAAAAGAACACCATGTAACATCAGAGAGAGTGTGAGTGAGATCCGGGGAGACCAAAGGGAATATCTGGGAGGGATCCAAGGGAATATTGGTGGATCAAGTTAGAGATCCGTGGGTGATATTTAGGGGAGACCTAGGGGATATTGCGGGGTACTTGGTGAGGATCTTGTGAGTGGGGTTTGGAGTTGAGGTGAGAGAGTTAATCCTGGAGTATATGGTTGTAACAGTTTATCATATAGTGGAACTTTCTTTGTCGTCATGATGGCCCGCGGTTTTTTACCCGTTTTGGGTTTTCCACGTATATCTTGTGTTGTGATTGTTTTATTCTCTCTCATCTATTTTTCTGCTTATTGACGTTATTATTTGCTATGAATTATGGGTGTATATTAGGCACGGCGTTTCCGCGTCTATCGGTCTAGGATTATCCCTAACAGCTGAAACATCATCCCTTGAAAATCAGGATATGTTACCAAGATTTTGATAGATAAAAAGCATAATAATGTGATACAACAATCCTTACATGATTACAGGATCCGTGCGGATTTTATTTTTTTATTTGAGTAATTTTTTTTTAAACTATAAGTCTATAACACACCATTCACATTGAAGGATGATATGGAATGGGAATCAAACACAAATCATCTTTTCTCTTGACTGTTATACCGAAGACCTCTGTCATGTTCAAATCCTCCTCATGCTCCATCATTTCCTTTGGGAGTTTCCAATCAAAGTGGTACAACAACATTGCCAATGCAATCTCTATATTCGCCAGACCAAATGACATTCCTGGGCACATCCTCCTACCAGCACCGAATGGTAAGTACTCAAAATGTGTCCCATTATAGTCTAGAGGAGAATCAATGAATCTCTCTGGAACGAACCTCTCCGGTTCACTCCAATTTTTCGGATCTCTTCCTATAGCCCATGCATTAATAAGTACTTTTGTTTTGATGGGTATATCAAATTCCTTAATTTTGCAGCTCTCTCTACATTCTCTCGGACTTAACAGAGGAGCGGCAGGATGTAATCTTAAGGTCTCTTTTATTACTGCTTTCAAATATTTCATTTCATTTATGCCCATTTCATCCAACTTACCTGTTACAGAACCCACATGTGAAGTCAGTCAAGCATATATATATATACACATTAATAAATGTTACAACCTAATAGATTAGTTTATTCGGCCATGCTGTAAGGCTATTCACTAATATATATACCATTTCTTATAAACACAAAAAAATTACGAAGTTACCTTTTTGATTAAAGACTCGTCGCACCTCAATTTGTGCCTTCTTCATCAGTCTAGGATTTTTCATTAGTTCGGACATTACCCAGTCTATAGTTGTGGCAGATGTTTCAATACCAGCACTAAAAATGTCCTGCAAAAGTAATTATAATAAAAGGGTTAAACCATATATGAATCAGAGTTAGATTAAGAAAAAAGTAAAAAAAGAAAGCAGTTTGGAATATTTAGTGAATAAAACAGACCCACTTAAATAAGTGGGATTCCATATATTGTGCGTGTGTGATCTATTTATCATTTGCGAATAAACAATTTTGTTTTTACCGTCACATAAATTAGAATCTTGTATAAAATACGTACCAGATCCCACATCTAATAATTATTGAAACTAATCCAATTTATCTTAGCCCAAAGATGGATGTTTGTGTAGCTCTGAAGATTACAACTTCTTCCATCGATAGAAGGAAGCTGCGACTTCCTCTGGATCGAATCTTAAGGAAGCTGCAACTTCCTTTGAATCGGCAAGGGAACTGCCGATTCCTCTGTTTATCTAGAGGAAGCCGTTTCTTACTCCAAAAAGGAGGCCATGGTCTCCCCATTTGGAGAAGATGTCCTCCTCAAACTTTTTTTAAAAGAAGAATATATGTATTATTTTTAATTATTTATTTTTATATTTTCTTATTTTGTAAATAATTTTTCGTGGTATCTCTCAACTGATTTTTTTTTCCCAATATTTCATAATGGATGAATTTTGGAAGGAAAAAAAAAGGGTTTAAAGTGATGAATATGATACAGGTAATTAAAAAAAAAAAAGGTGGTGGGGTTAAAAATACTTACCCAGATGACTGCATGCTTAAAGGTGAATTAGAAACATAAAATGAACAAAGGGGTAAAAATAATTACCCAGATGACTGCTTTGATGTTGTCTATAGTCAATTTAATATCACCATCCTGTTGAACTTTCAAAAGAACATCAACTAGATCTTCATGATTTTCTTCATCATTACTCTTTCCAACATCTGCTGTTGTAGTCTTGCCCTGGTTGTTGTGCTCATTGATGATGTTTTTAAGTATTCTATCAGTTGCATGATGCAGCTTCTCTAGTCGGGACCGGATTCCACTGACCCATCGAAGCAGCATGTTAATGGAAGGAAACAAATCTTCAATATTAAATCCTCCTAACAATTTCCCTGTTTCATTGACAGCCGATAAGAATTCTTCTTGGTCTTTGCATTTCTTTCCGAAGGCTGCCCTTGAAGTTACACCGCATGTGAACGAGTAAACTTTATCAGTAAGGTTAACCGGTGATCCTGCTGCTGTCGAAGCAATCCGGTTAATGAGATTCAACGCCTCTTCTTCTCGTATTGATCGGAAAGATTGGACTCGTTTCTTGCTTAAAAGCTCCAAGGTGCAAAGCTTCCGTAGTTTTCTCCAGTAATCACCATATGGTGAAAAGATTATATCAGTAGAATTGTAACTCAAAAAATTTGCTGCCGGATTATAAGGCCTTGATGCAAAGATAACATCATGAGTTTTCATGACCTGTTCGGCGAATTCTACTGAAGAAACAACAACTGTAGAAAGTTCTCCGATTTGCAGATGCATCAAGGGTCCATATTTTCTGGCTAAGTCTCTTAATTGATAGTGGGGGAGAGCGCCAAGAAGCTGGTGCAAATTTCCAATGATAGGTAATTTCCATGGTCCCGGGGGTAGATTTATGGATCTGCCATTGTTTTTGAATCTCTTTCTTATATTCAACACCAATAAGAGAAAGAGAAGAGAGCTGAAAAGGAATGAGGGAGTGGAGAATTCAAGATCCATGAAAAACTTATGAGGACCGGATGTTTTGTTTTTATTGTTGCAGGAAACTGCTTTTCTAATATAACTAG
The DNA here is from genome assembly GCA_954870605.1 of Acer campestre. Lineage (NCBI taxonomy): Eukaryota > Viridiplantae > Streptophyta > Magnoliopsida > Sapindales > Sapindaceae > Acer > Acer campestre. The sequence continues at coordinate 11,395,526 of OX940801.1, read as the reverse complement.
GGGTGGGTACAGTTTTATAGTACGAAATAAATTGAACCGAACCGAAAATATGTATTCGAGTTGAGTCACCCTGTTGAGACGAGTCAATCCGATTTAACAAAAAAATGAAAACCGTATTAATTAAGCGAGTCATGAATGGTTTTGTCATACCAAAAATCGAACCGAACCGAATAAACCAAGTAAATATTAAATATATATATTATATAAAACTTAATATAAATAAACATAATGTTTATTTTAAGTATTTATACTGTACATACATATATATTATTTTATTAAATATTAAATTTATATTGATTTAAGTTAATAAATATTGTTTTATTTAATTATATATATATTAATAAAAAAAAATAGAATTGTACTAATTTGACCGAATCCTAGAATCAATACATCTTTGGCCCTTACCAACAACTCACACTATGTTATTCCCTACCATCTCTCTCAAACTCTCACAATCTCACACTGTAGTGTCATTGTGTCACACAATTAGGGGTGGGCGCGAGTCGGTTCGGTTCGGTTTGGTTTTCGACTGAAACTGTCCATGATTCACTAATACTCGGTTTTCATTTTTTTTTTTTAACGGATTGACTTGTTTAAACAAGGTGACTCGACTTGACTCGAACCTGTTTTTTTGGGTTCAAGTTGGTTTGGTTAAAATTTGGTTTTGGCCCAGATAAGCGTGATGAAAATTTTGCCTATGTGTTTAACTATATGTGTCTTTTGGACTATAATTGAACAACTCCAAATATTAAAATAAAATAAAATAAAAAACTTCGTAATATAAACGGAAGTCCAAATAATCCATAATATATTTTATCATAATTCAAAATGTAGTCCATAATAATAATAACAATCACAACTGAATGTTTATAGCTAGCTAGCATAGTCCAAATAGATACTTGAGCAGTGTGGGTGAGTGCGAGAGATGTTAGGGGTGTTAGATTATAGGGTTTGGTGTATTATTCTATTCATAAATATATATAATATTAATAAAACAATATTCATTAACTTAAATCAATATAAATCTAATATTTAACTAAAAAAATATAAATATGTATAATTACTTAAATAAACCTTATATTTAGTTTTATAATATATATATATTTAATATTTACTTGGTTTAGTCGGATCAGTTCAAATTTTGGCAAGGTAAAACTATTCATGACTCATTTAAACCCAATTTTTTTTTTTTTTTAATTGGATTGACTCATCTAACTAGGGTAACTCAACTCGAACACTTATTTTCGGTTCGGTTCGGTTCGGTTTAATTAACCACAGATCGTAAAACCGTGCCCACCCCTACATACAACCAAATGACTTTTGTTTTTGTTTCGGAGATGTTAGACCAAGACTAATCTTTAATTTGGACTATTTTATTAATAGAGATGGGCATATCCCCATGGGGCCCACCTCCATGTGGTCCTACAGAGGTTTGTGGGGAAATTTCACCCCCAAGACTAATCTTTAATTTGGACTATGTTATTAATAGAGATGGGCATATCCCCATGGAGCCCACCTCTATGTGGTCCTATGGGGGTTTGTGGGGAAATTTCACCCCAAATATGTGATGGGTTCCCCAACCCCCATTTCCCCTAAATATTATTTTTTTTTAATATTCAAACATTAATTTTTTTTTTTCACTAACTTGTATTTATTTTGAATTAAATTAAACCATTTTTTTAATTATTATTTTGAATTGTATATTTGGATTATTATTTAATTTTATTTGCATAATTGTTTTCAATTTTAACTCAAATGGGGGAAAGTTTGGTGAAACAAGGAGATTGAGGATTGTCGAATTTCATATTCTGAATTGAGGATTGGGGATTGGAGAAATGGGTGGGGGTGGGGGAACCTCCACCCAAACACCCACATCCCCCATTTTCCCCATATGGGGTTTTGGGTTGGGGTGGGGGAAGGGGTAGGGGATTGGCACCCCCGTTTCCCCATGCCCATCCCTCGTTATTAATATTAAACATTCTATCATGATTGTCATTATTATTATGGACTATATTTTGAATTATGATGTAATATATTATGGATTATTTGGACTTCCGTTTATGTTATTAAGATAAAATTTTGTGAAAATTGTCAAAACTGACCACATATATTATAGAAAATTTGTTTTTAACCACAAACGATATTTTATTTGTTTATAACCACTTTTTTGAGAAATTACTAGAAACCCCTCATATAAAAACCACCCTCACAACTTTCTCTCTCCTTTTTTCTCTCTTTTCTTTCTCTCTCTTCTCCTCTCTCTCCCCCGATCTCTCTCTCTCTCTCTCTCTCTCCCTCGGCATGCCCGCTAGGCGTCACCGTCGGCATGCTGGTGCGGCAGGCGCCCTTCTGGGTTGGACGACGGCACCGTCGGCGTGTTGGTGCGGCCGTGCGCACTGGCTTCGCGAAAGAAGGGGTGGCGCGTCGTCCAGCTTTCCTTCGCTGTTGTTGCTGCTGCCGTCCATCGCTGGGGTGGCGCATCGACGTCCTTCTGCGCGCTGCTGCTGCTGCCGTCCATTGCTGGGATTACGGCCGTCGGAGATCCCCTCCGCCAACGATGAGATCTGCAAAAAAGGGAATCAAAAAAACCTAATTGTAAATTTTGGGAATTTGGGGAAGAAAGGATATCAAGTTTCACATATTTCATTTTAGGTATGATTTCAAGTTTCAAATATTTCATTTTAGGCATGATTTCAAGTTTAAAGTTTTATTTTAGTCATAATTTCAAGTTTCAACATTCAAGTTTTTAGCAATGATTTCAAGTTTGAGGTTTAAAAAAAAAAAAAAAAACTAATTTTAAGGGTATTCTAGTAAATTATGGACATACAGTGAATTGTTTTTGAAAAAGTGGTTATTAACAATTAACTTTTCAAAAGTAGTTATTAACAAAAGTTTAATAAATCAAATGGTTATTTATGGTTTTTTCTCTAAATCTTTTTGTAATACTTGGAGTTGTTGAATTATAGATAAACAAGTTTTAATATGTGAATATTTTCTCAAATACCGACATTGAATTATGGTCCAAAAAGCTCATTCAATTAAAAAAGTAGGTAAATTTTTCATTAGGTCCAAAATGCCCATCATGTCCATTAAGCCAAAAACCGTATTAAACCAAATTGACTCGAACCACAAAAAGTAGGTTTGAGTCAAGGCATGTTACCATGTTGAGATAAATCAATCCGATTAAAAAAATAGTGGTCATATTTGAACCCCTCAAAAGCAGTATGTATACCCCAAATTACCACATTTTTAAAATTTCAATATTAACCTTGATTAAAATGACTAAAAAGACCAAATAGTTTATAAGTATACCCACAAGTTATTAATCATTTTCCTTTTTATTTTTTTATTTTTTTTAATAATTATATTAACCAATTTCCTATTTTTTGTTTAACATAAAACTCTTTCTATTTTCTCAAACCCTAACTTTTCTTCTAAAAACTAATCAAATACAAATTGAAATCGTTTGCAGGTTGTAACTCCGGTTGGAACACAATCATGAATTCAAAAAGTTTCCTAAAACACCCACACTATTCTGATAATGAGGAGAGAAAAATTATATATCTCTACTCTCTATTTTTGCTATGAGTAAGGTTACATTGCCCAAATTTGATGACCAAATGATGTGGTAACACTCTAATATATTCATTTAAATCATGCAAATCTAATACAATTTAAATGAATGGATTATAGTGTTGCCATGTCGTTTGGGCACCAGATTTGGACACCAAATTTGGGTAATGTAGCATTACTCTTTTGTTATATCTGTGTAATACACGTACTATCAACGCATACATAGTAAATTAGCATTAACATTGTTTTTGCTTTGTTTATATGTATGGCCTTTTACACGGCACACTGCATATGTGTTTTCTAGGCATTTCCCTTTGGCACTAAAGGCAATTTGCTTTATTTATTTATTTATTTATTTTTATTTATTTATTTTTTATTTTTAGGATTAGCTAATTATACAAACATCCCCTCACATTAGGCATAATTGCTCGTATATAGAACTTTTGTCCAAAATTGCACAAACCTACCCTATCGTTAGTTGACTCCATCCATTATATCTATTAACCATCAACAAAACTCATTTTCATCAAATCCAAATACAAAACATGCCTTCTCTTGTGCAATCAACTACAATTTATTTACAATGTATATTTCTCTTGCACCACCAAACAGGAAGTCAGGAAGTACGAGTATTAAGAGTTCCAAAAATTGGAATAAAAATTTGGAAGAGAGGAGACCAAAAATTGGAACCCAGTTCTGATTCAATTCAAATTCTAGGTCAAACCCATATGTGGTTCGATTCCAATTCTGGGTCGAAACCAGAAGTGGTTTGATTCTAGTTCTAGGTCGAACCTAGCTGTGTTTCGAACCCAAATTTACTTTGATTCCATTTTTAGGTCAAACCTAGATGTGAGAGAGAGAGGAGAGAGAGAGAGATGGTGGTTTTATGGTGGTGTAAGTGAGAGATGACTCAAATCCATCGCTAATAGAGGAATATGGGATCATCTACCTGCATCATCGTTCATGCTATCGCATCTTCGTACGGCAACATTGCTGGTATTCAAGTCATAGAGGGATACCTTCGACCCTTGAGAGAGGCGATGGAGGGATCCATCTGATGGAGCTTCCATCAACTCCATTGATGAAGCTCTTAAAAGAGATCTGGATCTTTCCTTTCCAGATCTCTTTAAGTTTTTTTATTTTTTTATTTTTATTTTTGATGAAAATCCATGGATGGAGCTCTTGGTCTTGGAATAGATCTAGATTCTTCCGAATCTATCCAGATGCCTTCAAGTTACTTTTTTTTAATTGTTTTATAATTATTTATCAATGGTTGAGATTGTGTGATGGATGGTTGAGATCGTTTGGGCACCAAATTTGGACATCAAATTTAGGTAATGTAGCATTACTCTTTTGCTATATTTGTGTAATACATGTACTGTCAATGCATACATAGCAAATTAGCATTAACATTGTTTTTTGCTTTGTTTATATGTAATTATGTATGGCCTTTTACACGGCACACTGTATATGTGTTTTCTGGGCATTTCCCTTTGGCACTAAAGGCAATTTGCTGTTTTTTATTTATTTATTTATTTATTTTAGGACTAGCTAATTATACAAACATCCCCTCACATTAGGCATAATTGCTCGTATATAGAACTTTTGTCCAAAATTGCACAAACCTACCCTATCGTTAGTTGACTTCCATCCATTGTAACTGTTAACCATCAACAAAACTCATTTTCATCAAATCCAAATACAAAACATGCCTTCTCTTGTGCAATCAACTACAATTTATTAACAATGTATATTTCTCTTGCACCACAAAACAGGAAGCCAGGAAGTACGAGTATTAAGAATTCCAAAAATTGGAACAAAAATTTGGAAGAGAAGGAGACCAAAAATTGGAACCCAGGTCTGATTCAATTCCAATTCTAGGTCGAACCCATATGTGGTTCGATTCCAATTCTGGGTCGAACCAGAAGTGGTTCGATTCCAATTCTAGGTCGAACCTAGCTATGTTTTGAACCCAAATTTGCTTTGATTCCATTTTTGGGTCAAACCTAGATGTGAGAGAGAGAGAGAGGAGAGAGAGAGAGATGGTGGTTTTGTGGTGGTGTAAGTGAGAGATGACCCAAATCCATCGCTAATAGAGGAACATGGGATCATCTACATGCAACGTCGTTCATGCTACCGCATCTTCGTACGACAACATTACTGGTATTTGATTGCTTCATTTTTACACTAAGTGTAGCCCCATTTCCATATCATTTTGAGTTCGTTTCTCGGGTAAAACCGGGTATTTAATATGATAAAATAAGTGTTTCAGGTATTGATGGAGTTCAGGGGCATTGGTGTCTTTTTGGAGAATCAGGGGTCAAAGTGCAAATTTGAAGAAAAGATTGAAGATTCTGTGATTAGAGAAGAGTTGAGGGGTACTTTCTGTAATTTTCCAGCCAACGCACAGCAGCTCGCCACGTCATTAATGAAACGGTGTGTTTCATGTGTGGGTCGCGCCCGACCCGGCCCAAGATCCGACAGGCCCAACCGGTTCATGCCCAGCAGCTGAATGCACCCCAGATCCCTGCTAAGTGCACCCCTCTGCATCAGCGCACGCCACGTCATAAGTGAAAAGGTGCGTTTTGGTTTGTGCTGCTGACCTCAGCGTGACGTCATGATGACGTCACGTCGTCAACCTTCAGCGACCCATCTGCAGACCCGCGCGGGTCAGCCCGACCCGATTCTCGACCCGGATTCAACCCGGTCCTGTCTGACCGTTTTCCGGCGTGTTTTTCGGCGGTTCTCCGCCCAGATCGATGGCCGACGATCCCCCGGTCCGTTTGGCACCATTTTTATGCCTCCATGTGCACTTTTTCTCTCACCTCCAATTCCTCCAACTTCCATGGCTTCCACACCTCCAAGTCTCCAACCGCGGCAAGCTAGCGGCATCCTAGCGACAGAAATCTCCTAAATTCACCGCGGTTGAAGTGCCGCGGTCGTCCAACCGCGGCATCCTCGCGACAGAAACCTTCCAGACTTGCCGCGGTTCCGTTGTCGCTTCCGCCAACCGCGAAAATGCCCAGACCGCGGCAGTCCGTCTCTTGGTCGTTTTGGACGAATTCTTGGTCGTTTTGGACGAGTTTCTTGCCCTATTTTGGACCCATATATATAGATCTCTTCATCTAAAGAGAAAGAGAGAGGAGCCACACAAAAAGAAACAAAACACTCTCCAAAGAGAGAAAACTCTCCCACTCCTCCAAGACTCCATCTTTCCTAAATTCCTACACAATCCAAGAGACACTTGACACCAATCTATGATCTTTTCTTGTTCTTGGGAGAAAGAAAGTTGAAGGAGCTTGAAAAAGGAGAGGAGCAAAAGGAAGAAGAGGAAGCTCTCCATTATAGTTTTCTCTAACTTTTTCTCTTTTATCCTTTGTTATAGTCATGTATTTATTTGAGATTATTTGTTGTATGGCTATTAGTTGTAATATGAGCTAAACTTTCATTGTTAGGATTTGATGAACCCCACCCATGAATATTTATATCTATTGACCTTTGTTTATTCATTTTGTGCAAGTGTGGTTTGTATGGGTATTTTTGTGTGCTTAATGCTTTTCAATTGTTTGATCTCCTTTTGAATGAATTTTTGTGGTGTGTTATGTACTGACCGGAGACGCACGCCACGTGCTCGATAAAATGCCTTCTATACATGTCTAGAAAAGTAGACCTACTTAGGCTAACGTATAGGTTTCCTTAGGTTTCCTTAGTGTGCCAAGGTTCTTAATGAACTCATTCATATATTCCGAGTAATCGAGAGATAGGCTTGGGTATGATTTTGGGTGCGATCTATTCTACTCGACCGAGATTGTGGGTTAACATTTGGGTGCATGAATCTATGAAATACATGAGCATGTTTTGGGTGAATAATTGAGTCTAGAACGGAAATCGACATAGGGTGGGGTGTAGTCAAATCCTAGCATATTTCTCTCTATTATTACACTTGTGTTTATTTTCGTGTTATTTCTTTTTAGTTTAGTTTAGTTTAATTTACTTAATTGGAAAACCAACCTTTTTGTTTGTTTGAATAGCAAATAGACTAATCAATTTCGGTAATCGGTCACTCGATCCCTGTGGGAACGAACTTTACTTACTATTGTGCTACTCTCCGACCTTGTCAAATTTCGAGTGTCACTTGAGTGATAGCCAAATTTTTGGTATTCAAGTCATGGAGGGATACCCTTCGACCCTTGAGAGAGGCGATGGAGGGATCCATCTGATGGAGCTTCCATCAACTCCATTGATGAAGCTCTTAAAAGAGATCTGGATCTTTCCTTTCCAGATCTCTTTAAGTTTTTTTATTTTTTTATTTTTATTTTTGATGAAAATCCATGGATGGAGCTCTTGGTCTTGGAATAGATCTAGATTCTTCCGAATCTATCCAGATGCCTTCAAGCTTCTTTTTTAATTGTTTTATAATTATTTATCAATGGTTGAGATTGTGTGATGGATGGTGGGATAGATCTTTTCCACCCATTCTTTTATATATATATATATTACAATAAGCTACCACAACAATTAGTACAAATATATTATAAAGAAAAAAGCAAGATGACAGTTAGAGAGAGAGGATCTAGTGGAGTGGTCAATAGGAGTTCAGGCAGAAATGATGGAACCAGAGACTTTAGGTCTAATTTAGTGTCAATTTTCATTAATAACTTGAATCCTATCATCAACCACAGAGGATTGTGGGGCATTTTCAGAGATTTTAGTACAGTCGGTTGATTGGAACGATTTTTACACCTTTTGAGGTTCCCATTTCCTATCGTTTGCTTTCGTTTTCGAGCGTTTTTGTGAATATAATATGTTGTGTGAGCCTTGTGTAGATTCATTTTGTTTTGGGAAGTCATTTTGTGGAAATGGGGTGTTTCCGGGCCAAAACGCAACGTGAAAGAACGAAAGAGTTTTCATTGAAAATTTCCAGATTTCGTCGAAGTGTACCACGTCAGGCAAATTGGCGTATCACGTTGTACCACGTTTTACCACGTTTTTGAAGACCTGATGCATTGCCAACTTTCGCTATTGGACGTTAAAGCGTACCATGTTAGGCAAAAATGTGTATCACGAGTTTTGGCAGTGTGTCCAGATGAGTTTCGTCAAACAGTTTCGTTAAAGCGTACTGCGAGACTTACCACGAGATGACAGCCACCACCAACTTTTCCTCTTTTTGACCCGCTCTTTAACCTACCTTTATATATAACTTTACCAATTTTTCTAAGTGTGCTTCATAATATCTAAATCCCTAGATTCCCAAATAAATCTCTCTCTCTTTTCTTCTCCTCTCTCACGCCTCTCTTCAATCTTCTTCCATCTTCTTTTATTTTCTTCATCTTCTACCCAATAAGTTGAGAGACCCATGCTCCCATGGAGGTAGAACCTCCATGGGAGTCCACCATACACCTCCACAACCCCATTTCTCACTTCCTCCATCCATTTTAGAACTGAAATTTCAAGGAATTAGGAGCAATTTCGAGCTAGGAAAGATTTGGAGCATCTTTGGAGGCTTGTCTTCAAGGGTTTGCTTTTATTTACTCTTTTCTTTGTAATTTTCGTTTCTTTGATGTGTAACCCCAATTTGGGGAATATTGTGAACCTTTACATGTGCTATATATATGTATTTTGTTCTTAATTTCGTTTGGGTTTTGTTTTGCTATTTGATTTATGTATGTTTAATCTCTTATTGTGAAATTCATGTTTGTAGAGGTTAGAAATTGATATGTATGCATGATTGGGTTTAGGAGTAGAATAATTTAATGTAGGAGTAGAGTAATTTAGCTTCCCATGATTGTTTGTATGTTAATACATGACCAAAATACCATTTATTGAATGATTTGAGTGTTAGGGATTTTATCCCCAAAGAGTAGAAAATGCTACTTTATGCATTTAGTTGCTAAATTGGCTTTGGTTCACATCCTTGTGCTTAATGGGTCTTTTAAAGACACATTTGCCCATCTTTGGCCGGAATGAGTGATGAATTGATTTAGGAAAAATTCCCAAGTCAAGAGGAGAGCCCTTAATTCATTTGAATGTCCTTAATGTTTAACATTTTGCATTGATGCACATTAGTGTTAGGTGGACTTGTTTCCCATTTTTAGCCATCCTAGGGAGATTGATAAAATCGAATCCGTATCTAGAGTAAAGACCAACTGAATTCCTCTTGTGCTCATGTAGTTATAGGGGTATTTCATTGCTTAATGCTTTCACTCGGTTAGCCACCTTGTGAATGATATTTAGGCTGTGTGTTAAATATCGCGTGGTGTCGCATTGACATGCTTAGCGTGATATCCTCTGCATTTGACCAGAAAGATGAGAGATCACTAGGCTAGCGTGTAGAGCTCGTGTGTGTGTCCCACAGTCCTTAATGAATCCAAGCATTTATGCATGTATATAATCTTTATGTCGCTCGAGAGAGGGTAGAGATTAATTAAGGGGACATGAGCATATAACATTCGTGTTATATGGGTGTCTCGTATTCTTAATGCTTTCACTTGGTTGCCATCCCGTATTTGGTTAGCCCTGTGGATGAATTATTGGCTGTAGTATAGCCCACGCGGTTGCGCATTACATGCCCAATGAAATAACCAATGTATTTGACCAGAAAGTTGAGAGATCACTAGGTCGGCATACATGGCTCATATGTGTGTCCCACGGTACTTAATAAATCCATACATATGTGTGGATGTGATTTCTAAGACTCGAGAGAGATTAGAGATCAATTAAGGGGACACGAGTCTATTATATACTTGCATATTGAGGGACTAAGTGAGTCTAGTCCGTAATTAGAAGGATTGTTACGGTTGAATCATTTCCCTAGTGTAACCACATTTCATGCATCTCTCCATTCCATTCTATCCATGTACATATTATAGTATGTAGTTTATTTATATATAGTATTATTTACATTTTCCACACCCGCAACACACAAGTTCTCTCGGCGTGTTATAATAATAGCTAGAACCGGTAACGGTCGATGAATTCCATCTCCTTGTGGAACGATACCCTCACTTGCCGCTGTGCTAGTCTCTGTGACTCGCGTGCTAGCGAGGTCAAACTTAAATGTTTATCTTTTGACCGACACTGCAACGACGTGTCGTCATCGATTCTGTAAATGCCATTTCAGAACTTTGTCGAATCATAATACCATTATGATTGGTGAAAAGGTGGAAGATTGGGGTCCCTCTCCTTTTAAATTTTTCAATGTTTGGTTAGAAGAGAAAGATCTTATAAAGGAAACTATTAAAGGGTGGAAGGGTTGTAATGTGAAGGGTTCTAAAGGAGTGGTTTTAGCTGCTAAGATTAAGGCCTCCAAAAGCTACATGAAAAAATGGCTGTCAAGCAACAAAAAGGATCCTATGGAGTCCAAGCTTTTACAAGCTCGTTTGGCCGAGATAGACATCAAGGCTCGTGATGAGGGTTGGAACGAGTGTCTTAGGAAGGAGAGGTCGTCTCTCATCTCTAAGTTGTGGAAGGATCTTAGAAAGGAGGATCAACTTTGGAGGCAAAAGGCTAGGGTAAAGTGGCTAAAAGAGGGCGACAAGAATTCGAAGTTCTTTCACTTAGTAGCTAACGGGAGTAAAAGAAATAATCGCATTTGTGATATTTCTTTTGAAGGGGAGAAGTTGTCAGATCCTACCCAAGTTAGGAATGGTGTTTTGAATTTTTTCAAGAAAAGGTTTGCCAATGTTAAGTGGCGTCATCCGACTATCAAAGGTTTGAACCTCAAACAACTTTCTGAGGTGGATAGGAAGGCTTTAGAGGAAGAGTTTTCAGAGGAGGAGGTTTGGGCAGCTTTGAAGGGTTGTGATAGGAACAAAGCCCCCGGTCCCGATGGTTTGAAGATCACTTTCGTGAAAGCCAACTGGGAAGTGATCCGAGAGGACTTCATGAAGTTTATCCATGAATTTCATAGGGACGGTAACATTGTAAAGGAGGTGAATAATACGTTCATAGCTCTTATTCCTATATGCGTGAATCCGGATTCTATGGGTGATTTTAGGCCGATTAGCTTGATGGGCTCTATGTACAAGATTCTTTCAAAATTTATGAATTTCTTATTAAATATGAATTTATTTAAAATATATATTATGCAATTAAGCCTTAAAAATAATTTAAATCTGTTTATATAATTTAAAATAAACTCATATATAAATAATATATATTTTAAGTAAATTCAAATTTAATGATAATATATAAAAATAGATTTATGAAAAAGAAAATAAAAAAACAAAAGGAAAATAATTATTTTAAATCTATTTAAATTATGAAAAGAAAAAGATTTCAATTCTTTTATGTACATATATAGATTCTTTAACTATATACAGATATATGTATATATATATTTAAATCAATTAACTTCTAACAATGACCTTCATTAAGACATGAGCTCTTGTTTAGAGGTTGTGGGTTCAATTCTAGACAAAGGCATTTTTTTTTTTAATTAGAGGTCAACGGGTTTCAGGGGTTGACTTGCTATTATAGAGAATAGAGGGAGCAGTTTATAAAAGGGCAAGGGGGGATTGATAATTTCGTGTATTTTTATCATTCCTTTTTGGTCAATGTTAGGTCAACGTTTTACATGAGATGTTTGTGCAATAAACGGAAAGGTCGCTAATGAGTGCAATTCCGTTGAAACTTAGGGGATGTTTGTGCAATTTAGCCTAAATTAATTAGTATCATATAAATATTTATTGGGAAAATATTTTTAGAGATGCTATTAAGCTGCTTACACCAAATTGGTGAGAATACATTGGAGTGGAAATAAAATTGTTGTAAGCATATTATGCTCTTTTAAGTTTTAACACCAAATTGATATAAAATTTGGTGTGGAACATTGGAGTTACTATCACACGCGTTTCAACAACTCCCAATTCTTTCTCTCTCTCACGTCACGAATGTAAATTCTTCTCTCTCACACACGTCCCAAATTAATTCTCTCTCCGGGTTTAATAATTATCTCTATCCCCCCAAGAAAAGATAATCAATTATGAAGTGAGAGTGAATCAAGTTTTCCATATAATGTCGGGGACGGAGATTCAAGTTTGCTTATTTATCTCAATGGAATAAAAACAATGTTGTCTTATTAAAAGTTATATATATATATAATTTTGTTTTAGCCAACCTTAGCAAAAAATCCTAGATATGTATTTGATGTGTTCTTATAGAAAGTAAGTGTTTTGACATTATTTTTATGTCAACAATTATTGACATACAATCTACAATGACATACGATCTACTTTTGTATCGGAGATACTCTTAATCTAAACAGGTAATTAGATGTCAATTTCAAAATAAAAGTTTAACGTCATTAAAAAAGATTACAAGCAAAGCTCAAACTTCAAAATTTGTCGTCACGGGATTGAAGATTATTTTTATTTTTTATTTTTGAAGCAAGGGTTGAACTTTGAAGATTGGTATTAGAAAATTAAATATTAATAAATAATTAACACTTATTTGACCACGGGTACACGGCTTTTCCCTAGCAATCAACAACAGTAATGAATATTCTAATATGATAGTGAGGATGTTGCACTTAGGGATGGCAATGGAGCGGGTTGGGGCGGGTCAAGGCCGCCCTAAACCCGAAACTCAATTTTCAACGGTTGTCTTAAATTCAATCCTTGACTCGAAAGGGTTTTCAATTTCTACCTCAAACCCGATCCGTTTGGATCAAGGGTGCCCCAAACCCGATCCAAATGACTTGATTTATTTACGTAAATTTAAATTTAATGTAACACGATAACTAAGTCTAATAAACATTAAATTCATCTGTAAAGTACAAAATACAAATCCCAAAATGACTAGAACAAAAATTCAAAATACATACAACATTTTCGGTATCAATAAAATCCATTCAACATCTTCACCAAAATAGTTTAAACATAAAAAATTCAAATTGTTTTTTTTTCAACCAACATAGGGTTTTCTTCTTTATTTTCCTTTTATATTAAAAAAAATTAAATAAATATATATATATATATATTCCGGGTCAAATAGGGCAGGTCGGGTCAAAAGGAACCACTCCATATTGGACTCGGTAACCCGGCTGGATCAAGAAATGTGCGTCAAACCCGCCCCAAACAGACCGGGGCCCCATGGGTTTGGGGCGGGTCAGGGATTTTTGCCTTCCCTAGTCACACTCCAGCAATAAAAATAACCGAAAACAAGATCAACAAGCTAAACTTCGAAATTTGTCGTCACGGGTTGAAGATTTTTTTTTAAAATATTTTATTTTATTTTATAATGTCTTTATAATTTTTTCTTTTATAAAACAAGGGATAAAGCCAATGACCTCTTACCAATGTGGTGTGACTCTCCAAAGTGAAACTCCACCACCAAGGTTCAATGCCAAGGCATACATGTGTATATATATATATATATACATATATTCATTGTCCCACCTTAAGTGTGGGTGACCTCTCCCCATTTGTGTGAGCAATTGTTCGGGCTGTGCTAGTGGAGCCTATTTCTCACAGGATCCCGGCAGTTGTTGTAATTTCAAAAAAAAAAAAAAAAAAAAAGGGTTAAAGATTGGTATTAGAAAATTAAATATTAATAAAGGGAGAAATTCATTCTTGTCCCTCTAGTTTGACCTATTAGCCAAACTGGTCTCTCTAGTTCCAGTATTGTCTTGACAATTCAAATGTTTACCATTAATCATTTTTTTTGTCCTTGCCATTAAATTCCGTTAGAGTTTTCAATGATTCCGTCAAAGGTGGGAGGGTAAAATGGTAATGTTACCATGCATTATTCTAGAAACTTTTTTAACGAAGGGCAAGACGGTAATTTCAAAAAAAAACAACAAAAAAAAAAATCTGAATTTTTTTAAATTTGGAAATGAAACCTAAATTCATCTCTCCACCAGAGATGGTGAAAGAAGAATCTGGTGGTGGTTGTGGGTGTTGGGTGAACAAAGAATCTAGTGGCGGTGGTGGGTGTGTAAGTGTTGGTGAATGAAAATTCTAGAGATATCGTTTTTTCAAAGATGATGATGATGATGATGTGTTGAATGAAGAATTTGGAGATGATAGCGAGATTGTTGATGAAGAATCTGGGTTGGTTTAATTTGAAGTTGATGATAGGGTTGGTTGAATCTGATGGAATGATGGACTAATTTTTATTATTATTTGCTTTTTCTTTCTTTAATTTATGATTTATGTCCACCGTCCACCATCCATCGCAAAGATGGACGGTGCATTAGTGGCCGGGAAACTTGATTTCCGTTGAATAGGGATCATGTTGTAAATTCAGGGGCGAAGCTAGGACTGATTGTTTGGGTGGGCTAAATGTATAAATTTTATTTTGGTTTACCGCATGCGGTGCAACGATTCAAACTTGAGACATTATTATACTGAATGAACGTAACTTGGTACATTAGCAAACGAAGTAAGGTTCAAAATTTGTTTATTTTATTTATGGAATGAATGGAGAATTGAGAGGAAATGAAAATTTTAATTTGTTTGAGTGTCAATAAAAATATTAAGTATATCACCCTAATGAATCTATTAAGATTATATAAATTAAATTAAATTATAAACTAAACTATTTTTATGACTTATCAACTATCAAATAATATTAAATTTGCCATTGTTTTATATTTATATTTTTACTTTTAAAAAAAAAAAACAATGAAAATAACAAATTAAACTTAATATATATATATATTTTTTTTTTTGAAAAAGCTAACCTGGGCTGAAGCCCAGGCTAACTTGTTAATACCTCCGCCCCAGGTTGTAATGCAACAGTTACTTAGCTTATTTCCTTATTATTATTATTATTATTATTTTTGCAAGAGTTGCTTTATTTTTTAGCTTAGTGAATAGTGATATAATGTTCAGAAGCCTATAATAAATGGCTAAGAATTAGTGAAATAAAATCATCGAATATTAAAACCAAAACATTATCTCCCTGATTTCTCTTTCTTTGCTCTTTTCTGTCTTTCTTCTTCCTTTCTTCTTCTTTTCAAATTCAATTTTATACGTGGTATCAGAGTATGGTTCTGATTATGGACATTGAGTTCCGTAACGATGTTTACGAAATTCTAGCTCGACACGAATCTAGTTTCGACTAAACACGGGTTGACTGTTTGACCATTGAAACATCTAGTATAAAATAATAATATTAATATTAATAAAGCCTCATTAATAGTGAGGATTTCCTTATTTATAGAGCTAATTGTCATATCTATTTTTTTTGGAAGTAAATTGTCATATCTATTTAAACCTGAACCAAACATTTTATAGAAAACAAAACGGAATTGACCAACCATTAACCCTTTCGCTTGTAGCAAAAATGACCTTACTGGCTCAACCTTGATGAAATTTATGGAAACTAAAGATGTGTTTCATGATTGCATGAATATTTGATGGTTGCATGAATGAATATTTCAAACGGATTGATGCTTCTAGGAAAGGAGGACTTTCTCGCAACATGTCATTTGGCGGGTTCTTTGTACCGTTTCAAAAAAAATAACGTTGCGCTAGCTTAGGTAATTAGATTGCAAATAACATTCCCCTTTCCAGAGATTTGACCTAATTACAGGGGAACCAACCTAGGTTAGGTAATTAGAAGGCAAATTACATTTCCTTTCGTAGAGTTTGACCTAATTACATACGATTTGTTGCGAAAAAGTTAATACTGTCATCGATTTGTTTCTATTTATTTATAGAGGAGTGCTAGATACACTCTCCCAACCCACTCTCCCAACCCACTCTCTATTCATGTGATGACATGTGGACAGTATTAACTTTTTCACATTAAATTTGTAGCCTTTATAATTGGCATCCTCTTTCATTTTATTTACAATATATACAAATCAACAACTTATTTCCTAGATTGCCTTTTTTTTAGGACTCTGCAACTTCTTTTATTTCTCGAGTGTACGATCCCAAATTGAATCGCTCAGATATTTCTTTTTACCAAATTTTCGTTACCAAACATCACTGGCTATATATATCAGATGTGTGGTTTTTTTTTTTTTTTTTTTTTTTTTTTTTTTTTTTTTTTTTTTTTTTTTAAGACTCTACAACTTCTTTTATTTCTTGAGTGTATGGTCCCAAATTGAATTGCTTGGATATTTTGTTTTATCAAATTTTCACTATCAAACATCACACACTAATTTGATGGTTGTTGTATAAGAATAAATAAATAGTTAAATAAATTAGAGTTAAATAGTTTAAAAATATATTATAAAAAATTCATATAAACTGAAATTCATTATTTTAATTTTTAACATCTGAGGAGAGGAACGTAAACCTCAATTTCCCTTATCGGGTCCGCCCTAATTGTATATATGTTTGAGTCAAAATCTTTACCTTTCAAGATTTAGCTAATGAAAGAATTTTTTTTCTCTCTTTCTATGTGATTAAAAAAAACAAATGAATGGTTAGATTGACAGGAAAATTAAAGCAAAATAATTTTAAATTAAAACATAAAAATTATGTAAGTATCTGTTTAACAGCATATTTTTTTTCTTTATTTTTTTTATTTTTAATTTAGATATAGACTATGTCTTATGATTTTTTTTATAATATATTTTAAAACCATTTAACTCTAATTTGTTTTACTATTTATTTATTTTATACAAAAACCATCAAGTAAGCCAGAGATGTAAAAAGAAATGTTTGAGTAAATTTGGTAAAAAGAAATAGATATCTGAACAATACATATATTTAAAATAAAAAAATTAAAAAAAAAAAACCAATATTAAATGACAATATGTTAAAATTAAAGAAGAGGGGCAATCTAGGAAATAAATTGTTGGTTTGCAATGTAAATAAAATGAAAAAGAGACAATTTATAAAGACTACAAATTTAATGTGAAAAAATTAATGTTGTCCAAATATTAACACATAAACAGAGAGTGAGTTGAGAGAGTGTATTTAGCACTCCTCTTATTTATATACCACATGGCAACGACTCTAACATAAACATAGTCACACGGAATGAAAATAGTCAATGATTTGTTAAAATAGTACCGTTATGAAAAATATATCAAAAAAATACTTTGAATTCTAGGCTTCTAGACAATTGGACTTCTGACTTGTAAAAAAAGTACAGTTATGAAAAATATTATCAAAAAAATACTTTGAATTCTAGGCTTCTAGGCCATTGGACTTGTGACTTGTGCGGTGGATATCATACAATACTTTGAATATTGAAAGAAGGCATAGTCTTTGGCTTGGAAACCGGGATTTGTCATCACTCATACATGTGCTTGACAATATCCAACAAAAAGCAACCTCCAATATGGGAAATTACTAGGGTGGTAATATGGGCCATGATCAGGGATCATGGCAAGATCTTTACAGATTTGGGTTAGGTTTTATTGGGTTCAAACTATTAAGTCAACACGTTAAACCCGTTAAATAAACGGATCGTGTTTGGGTTGAACCCCACCCAATTCACTAACCAATTTAACACGATTAATATGTAATTTACAAATATATAAAAACCCTAAATACTTTAAATTATCCCTTTTCTTTTTAGAGCATAGTTATAATTACTTATCAAAGAGTGTAAGTTTTCAAAATCAAGTCTCCAAAGAAAAGGTATTCTCCATTTTTGTTGATTATTTTCATTTATTAAATGAGTTTTATTGGATTGAATTATGTTAAAAAAAAAAAATTAAAAGATTTAAATTACTTTAAAATTTTAAATCAGAAATGAATTAACGGAATTATAATTTATCATAATATTCATAACCTATCAATTAATTAGTTAAATGGATCTTATTGAGCAACCCATTCATTAATGGGGCGTGTTTGAGTTTTGACTTAGAGTAACGATATTTACACTCTTGAAAAACTGTATCTGCACCCCTTTTGTATGAACACCTCCATTAAATTCAAAATTTATATTATAGTTTGTAAACACACCCCACATATTACCAATATATCATTTCTTTTGACTTTTTGAATAAATACTATAAATTAATCCTTTTCAAAATAATTAAATTAAATTAAAAGCATGGGAGGAGATGTGGCACCTTCCAAATATGGAAAGAACCGCTACTCTTTTTGTTTTGTTTATTTTTTATTCTAATTTTGTTATTAAAACTAAATTCAATGGTTTTCAATTTTTAAAATTTTATAATAGTTATTTAATATTATTAATTTTATACAATCACTATTTAGTTTTTAAAATTAATAGATAATTAATATCTTGATCAAAGATATTATAAATCTTTGTTAATTTTTTTATTAAATATTTTAATAATATATAGAAAGCTTTTACAATATTGTTGCTAAAGGAACAAGAAAACAGGAATGAAGGCAAATATGGTTGCCAGAACGGCAAGCTCTCTGATGCCCTCATTGAAGAGGATGAATAATGTCACATAAAAGACCACCATCATTGATGTGTATATCTATTGATACGAGTTTTTTTTTTTTTTTTTTTTAGTTTTTTTATTTTATTTTTATTTTAAAGAAAAAAAAGAAATATGAATGGAGTTGAGATTCGAAGAACCAATTCCATGGCCAACAACCAGAGAAAATCCTGTTGTGGGATGTTTTCTAATTTCGTTGTTTCTGTGTGTCGTTTTTGTTGTTTGCCCTGTTTTTTGGTTTTTCTTTGTGCTTTCTCTGGCGTTTGTTGTGCTGGGGTGTTGTCCCCGTTGGGGCTTTGGTTTCTGCCTGCTGCTCTGGTAGGTTGTGGTGTGCTTTTGTGCCTTTGGCCTTAATAAAGTCTGCAGTTCAAAAAAAAAAAAAATGATTGAGCACGAGGAAGAGACCAAGGAGAAGCTTATGTGGAAAATATTTTATTAAATATTTCAAATTATTAGATATTATATTGAGAGATTAATTTTTTTTTAATTCTTTTTACAATATTACTTAAGGGTAATGTTGGGATTTTGAAAAAATACTAATTCCGGGGTGTACATACGGTTTTAGAGGGGTGCAAATATCGCCACTCTTTGACTTATGACACAATAAGCTTAATGGGTCATGTACGGATTGAGCAAAAATTTAACGGGCCCATGTTTGGGTTTATACAAATACAAGTACACAACATGATAGCCCATATTGCCACCCCTAGAAATTACATTATATGTTAATAAGAACAAAACCATTGCTAAGATAATTTCCAAATTCATCTCTATAAACCGACATTCAGGTTCATGAACAATCAGCATCAAATAATTTTGAGGCATCAAGTGATGTACCGTTCGGATCAAGTGACGGGATCACTGATGGTGAAACTTGAACCCCTGTCACGAAAAGAATGTAAAAAAGATTTGGATAGCCACTTACGCAATGGGTTGTGTACACATTTTTTTTTAACTGTTACAAATTAATCTAAAGTTTAGGAAAGTGGAAACATGACTCGAACCTACCATGTGAATGGTGTAAGCATGACGCATATCACCAGACTAACCTCATATTGTCTATGTGTATGCACAGCTTTATTTATTTATTTAATTTTATTTTATTTAATCAGAAATTGGTTTTCCAAAAGCAATTTTAAGAACAAATCTCAAAAAGGGAAACTTTGATTCAAGTTTCTTCCTTTTAAGATTTGGTTAAATTAAACATAGACACACATATAGTGGGAAACTTATTTTAATATAAATTCTGAAATTCATTAAAATTGCTATAAACCTTCTTTAAAGATTGTCAAAGAACTCTCTTACATATTTAAGATTTATAAAATTTGTCAGAAACTTTCTCCGGATAAAAAGTCATGATTTCTCCAATTTGTGATCAATGACACAACACAAGAGAAGAGAAGAGAAGAGATTGAGAGAAGTCTCCGGTGCAACACAGCTCATGTGTGATGTGTCTTTCAAAAGAAAAAGAAGACTGAAAAAGATTGTTAAATTAAATATCAATAGAGCAAATCAAGAGAAGGAGGCCAACATTAATTTACATAATAACAAATGAAAACAACTTTTTTTTTTTTTCTTTTAAAATTCGAAACAGAACAGGTCGGCCACCTGCTCATAAGGTGAACCAACACGGTAATCAGGATGAACTTGTATAAAACCAGAACATATCAAATTGTAACACCCTGTTTTCTGAGATCCATCTGCCTTTTGTACATAACAAGGATCTATATTAGTCTTGAAAAGCAAATAAAGATACAAGAAATGTAAATAAGAAATTGGAATGGTCTTTGCCCGACTCCTAATCATGAGAGAGCTTGGTCTTCCCTTTTTGGTGCCGTTTCTTGGACCATTTGGGAGTCAAGAAATCAGCTGGTTTTCGAAGGTAAACAACCTTTGATTGGGCAGGCTGCTGAGATGGTCAAATTCCGGCTTGTTTGGTGGTTCAAACACCTTGGCAAAGGCTCGGAGGATTCGATTGACACTTTGATGCGTAATGTTAGCGATTTTTGCATTGAGACAAAGACATCAAAAAAGAGGAAAATTAAAGACTGGATTCCTCCTCTAAATGACTCCCTAAAGTTCAACGTTGACGGTTCGTCCAGAGG
Source organism: Acer campestre (assembly GCA_954870605.1). NCBI lineage: Eukaryota > Viridiplantae > Streptophyta > Magnoliopsida > Sapindales > Sapindaceae > Acer > Acer campestre. Next base: position 11,374,523 of record OX940801.1, on the reverse strand, counting down.
TAAACCGGGCCATTCGGGCATTGGTGGGGTTCTAAGAGATGGAAATGGGAAAGTCCTTTGTATTTTCTCTCAGTACAAGGGGATCTTAGACTCAAATGTTGCTGAACTTGGGGCTATCCAGAAAGCTATTGATTTATGTCAGTCGAATTTGTCTCTTCAAGGCCGGAATATTTCCGTGGTGAGTGATTCTAAGGTGGCCGTCTCTTGGGTTAACGAAGGCGATTTTGGGAACATGAATTATATCAAGACAATTATGGATATTCGGAGCATTATCAACTCTTGGGATGGTTTAAAGGTGGTTTTTGACTCGAATGTACAATTCTTTTGCGGATAACTTAGCTGAGTTGGGGTCTAGTGATGCTGGAACTTTGTTGTTTGGGGGGACTTTTAATTTCGGGTTTTTGCTGGGGCTGTTTTCCCGCGTTTCTTTTTTTCTGCTGGGGTTGGTGTTCTTGTTTTTTCTTTTTCTGGGCTGTTTGTGCCCTTTTCTGCTGCCTCTGTTTTGTTTCGCTGCAGCTGTTCTGGTGTGGCTAGCCTTTGGCCTTTCTAATAAACTGCCTTTTCAAAAAAAAAAGAAATTAATTCTTACGGTTCAATATGTTGTCGCATGTGTTAGGTTGTCACCATAAAGACGTGGGTTTACTTGAAATGTTAAGAAGATTATTTGTTTATACTTATAAATGGTAAAAGAAGATAAAGTTTCATTTGAAAATTTGTTTCTTTCTTTTAGAATAATTTATTTATTAAATATATTTATTTATTAAATAATAAATTGCTGTGTAAAAGAAAACAAATGAATTAAATAAATCAAATATATACATTATTCATAAAACTAGATAGATGAAAGTAAAAACTTACTGCCCAATCAAATTGTATGATGTTGAGTTCAGCTAGAGGTCCACCTTCCATCCAGATCTTATATAGGTCTATAACAGCTCTTGCTCCATAAATGCCATAAATGCCATAAATGCCAGCTCTAGCTCCATAAATGCCAGGTTTATTTAATTTAGTATGAAACACTGCAACCTAAATAATATTTGCAATTATTACCAAAATATATCTTTTAATTAAATAAATAAAACATATATTTATGTCATTTTTTTCATTACATGATATACATTACCATATTTAATACATCCTTTTGTATTCATGGTGTTTATAACAAACTCCTTTGCATAATCTAAAACAATCATTGAAATATAGTTAAGTATACTTACATGTCTACCTGATGTATTAGTACGAATATTTCCAAGGTGCAATTTGGATATTGATTTTAAATCCGTAAGGTTGTTAATTCGACTTCTTTGAATAGTTACCATTCTCTTTGGACAACTATCTTTAGTTTGAAGAGAAAAGCTACGATATCTATCGAATGATAACTTGTTATTGCTTTTGTATTTTGGTAAAGAACTTGGGTTCATCTGCAAAATATATAATTATACATTGATGTTTAAAACAAATGAAGTATAATATAAACAGAGAACTATAATTTCCTTTAAAAATAAAAAGACTATAATTCCCTCAAATATTGAATTGAATTATATGTACCTGGATTTTGTGATTCTTCAATAAGACATTGTCGAAAGCAGGTTGTTTGTAAATATCCACACAATCATATTCATTGGTGAGTTTTGGCTGTACAAGTAATTTAAACATAATTATTGTTTTTTTTTTTTTTCTTTTGAACTGTAAAAACCATTATTATTAACACACGAGCAAAAGCCCAAACAAGAACACACGAGAAAACAGGGGAGGCTGCGCAGAGCCACCACAGACAGCTCGAGAAAACAAGGCAGACAAAAGAAGACAACACAAAACAAAAACAAATAGAGGAGCCTGATCAGCTATTCATGATGTGGACAAAATCCCCACAGTTACTAGCACCCTGTCTAGCCAAAGAGTCCACAAAAGAGTTAGTCGACCTCGAGGTAAACACCACCACGACGTTGGGAAGGAGTCTCAACAAGTTACGAATTTCAAAAATCATATCGACATGAGCGAGACTCCCAAAGGCCCCACTGTTAATCCAGTTAACAGCAACCAGAGAGTCACTAGCAAGAATTACCTTGCAGCCACACCAAGATTGGGTCGACTGAATTAATTCACAGGAAATAATTATTGTTAATCATCACTGTTTCTTCAATTTGTTTTAAATTTGAACATGATTTGTAAATTAAACACAAATTTTGATTAATTATTGTATCATGATAAAATAATTAACAAAATCAAGAATTTGGAATTAAATTTTAATCAACAAAAGTTTTGAGATCTGAATGGAGGATTGCCATACCTTTTGTAATTGCCTGGAAACTTTGCGTCCACATTCAACTCCATAGCAACTGAAACTAAGAAATAGGACAACTAAAAGAAAACATTTTCACTCTAGAGAACTAATTATCATAATAATTCATACATTCTGATGCTCTCTTTTTAAACAACATTTACGGTCAAGGTCAAATGGTCAATTAATTTTACATTTAGCATTAAATAATACTTATCATATTACCTAAATAAAGCAATGTGGAATATTGAAACTTAAATGCTCATTATTATTGAAAAAGTGAAAATATTTGTAAACTTTAAAGGTGTGGTAGCCAAAAATGGTTTATAGGCCCAAGAGTGCAAAAGCCCAAACTAAACTAAACTTTGGCCCAAGTTTAGAGAGTCCAGCGAGCCCAACGAAGACAGCAACAACGTGACTTGGTCGTTTGAAAGACCAAGTCAGCCAGGTGTGCTAACAGCGAGATTTTGGGGGAGAGAATCTCTCCTAGGATCTCGCCCACAATCAGTCCTCTATCCTACCTACCTACTTCGAACGGTTACCTAAAAGTTTTCCTATAAATAGCCAAGCATTCTTTTCAGTAAAAGATATATAAAAAAACAAGCTTAAGAAAGCGTACTGAAATTCTGTCTCAAAAGGATCACGGTCACCGGAATCCAGATTATCACGATCATCATTGCTCAGCCCAAGCATAACTAAGGCTATCAATCTAAATCAATTCCTTTGCTATTTTCTTTTTTATTGCTGTTCTATTTTATCTGTTCTTCAATTTTTGCAGGTTATTAGGTCGGTCGACCAATATCTGTTTCGGTCGACTAAGTTCTTTTGCAGGTCAATCCAGAAGACGACAACACGATCCACGGAAACTCAACCCAAGTTGCATTGGGTCTAACAACATACGACCCGATCCATATCGATTGTAGGACGACACCCTACAAGAGGTACAAGTTCTAATCACGTGAAAAAAAAATCTTTGATTTTTAATTATTAATTATTATTATTATTATTTTTTTTTAATTTTTAATTTTTTAAGTATTACATCGTCGGATAAGTTTAAAAGACAAGCCATAATTTTTTTTTTCCAACAAGCCATAAATTCGTATTAATTAGTTTTTTTAAAAAAAAATATATAAACCAATGAATAATGCTACATTGCCCAAATTTGGTGTCCAAATCTGATGCCCAAATGATGTGGCAACACTGTAGACCATTCATTTAAATCATGCAAATATAATACAATTTAAATGAATGGTCTAAAGTGTTGCCACATCATTTGGGCACCAGATTTGGGCACCAAATTTGGGTAATGTAGCATTACTCTAAACGAATATCGGAAACTTGTTTGTATGATTTCAAAAATCTATAGATAATCAAGAAGCAGTCACGTAATAAATTCTTGTTGCTAAATGAACCCGGATTATAAAATAATCACTTTTGGAAATTTTACCAAACATTTTTTTTTGGTACCAAAAATTAATAAATAATTAGATTTTAATTTTTCAAAAGCAATACCAAACCCTTTCAAAAAAAATAAAAAAATAAAATAAGTAATACCAAACGTAAACTTAAAAAAAACTAATTAATACGAATTTATGGCTTGTTGGTAAAAAAAAAGTATGGCTTGTCTTTTAAACTTACCCAATAATACTTCAAAAAAAAAAAAAAAAAAATTAAAAATCAATTATGATATTAGTTAAGAGAATTTATTCATTATTCCATTAATTAAGCCATTAAGGGATTGCCTCTTTATGAAGAAGATGAAGACATTCAAAATAATAATAATAATTACAAAACGGTGTAGTTTTAGTTTTAGTTTTACTTAAGACCATCCAATACATGTGTTAATACCAATGCCAAATTTGGCACAAAAGAGAGTAAAATGCTATATTTGGCACACCAATTTAGCATTGTGTTCCAAATGCACAATTTTATTTAAAATGCTAATTTTATTGTTTTATTAATTAAAATTATAAAAGTCAACAATTACCATTAATGCATTCATATAATAGTTATGAAGTTTATTTCAAAAATAAAAATAAAAAATTGTTGTAGATGAAATAGATTTTGATTGAAATATTATTAATGTACATTAAATTTAAATTAGTTTAAAAATGTAAATATATATATAATATGATATTTTTGTAATTAAAAAGGAGTATTTATTATAGCATAATAAATATAGCATATGCCATATGCTATATTGTGCCAAATTTGGCATAAAATATAGCATATGCCATATGCCAAATTTGGCACATCATTTGGCAATGTATTGGAGAATGGTTTTTGTACCCTATGCTAAATTATATCATTGGGATAATAGTTTAGCATAGCATTGAAGATTCTCTAAGAGTGACAGATAAAAGAGTAAATCTTGACCACACCTTTTTTTTAAAGATAAATGTCATTGGATCCTTAAAAGAAGAGCATAGTTCAGTACAATTTTTGTTGAAATACCTATTTACCATTTATCAATTTTGCATCCCAAAGCAATGATAGAGTTGTTTGGGTGGAGGTAGTGGAGCATTGAGTTGTTTAAGGTTTCTCAAATCCTACTTTGATGAAGAATGACTTGGAATGACTTGGAGAGACAACCACTACAAATATAAATAATTTTGTTTCACATCTAAAAATACATGAGCAAAGGGTTCAACCCTACTTATATATATATATATATATAAATTTATTTATTTATTTTTAAATGTTATATATATATAATTGCTTTAGGCGGCTCTAAAGGGTGAGCTTGAAAAGAGTTTTTAGGGTTTAGTTGGTCTTTAAATTTAGGAAACTTGGGAAACTTGAAGTAAAAAAAGGTTAAACCTTGAGGAAAAAAAAAGGTGAAACGTTTTTGTTGGCACATGAATATTTCACTTTCACCCTTGGTTATGGAGTTTATTTTTGCTCACCCCCTTCCCAACACATGACATGTGTCAATGGAGGGGGTATTTTTATCTAAGCACATGACAGTTTTTGGATAAAAATACCCCTCCCTTGACACATGTCAAGAGTTGGGGAGGGGGATAATGTTCACCCCTCTTCAAGGGGGGTGAGCAAAATTAATCTCTTGGCTATGTATGGCAGCCGTTCATTGTTCAAAGCAGACACACCACACCATACCACGCATTATTGTTCATTGATTAATAATTTAATCAATTACCTAACCCAAAATCAAGTATTGCCCTTCTCAATGTCACTCTTGGAAGTCTCAAGACACTCAAAACCAAACCAAACCAACCCTTCATTACTAATCTATTCATGACCCAAAATCAAGCACAACATGATCAACTCAATAAATATATATATCATGTGGTAAGGACAATCATCACAAAACCACATTCAACGATGGTTTATAACTTAGTTTATTTCATTTTTTTGAGTTGTTTTATAATATAATTGTTGATACTTTGATTCTATGCTTTCACATCAAACAACAAATCGTCAAAATCACACAATAAATTATAGTCCAATTTGGAATACTTGCTTTATATATTTCTTTTAATTGTTGATAATGTAATTAGGTAAGCATAATGTTTCCAATGTTTTTTTTGGTCCTTCTAGCCTACTCACACTATATTAGGTAGCTAGTCAATATCCAATTTTTTTAACTAAAACATAATTTTAAAAACGATACCAATCACACCAGTAAATTAATATTTTCTTTCCCTTGCAAACTAGGTAGTGGTTCTCATATCCATGAGCACTAAATAATTAATCAGTAGTTTAATTTCTATTTGTAACACTTTCTTCATATATTCTAATTTTTAATACTGTAATCAGATGTCCTATTGCTTTTTATGTTTTGGCCTTTTGGTTGACTAAACAAGACATTAGTGTAATAGCAGATCTACATACTCTTTTCTCATTTTGAGATTGTTGCTTCCTCTCTCTGTTTTACTCGGCTTTATTGTATTCTCTGTTTTTTTTTCTTTGATTCTCATCTTTATTTCTTCAAAAACTTAATAAATAAAAAAAGTGAAAGAGAAAAGTACAGAGATCAGTTGTTCAAAATGACTGAGATTTCTATTTCTGTTGCCGCAAAGGTTGCTGAATACTTAGTTGCTCCGATAGCACGACCGTTCGGTTATTTGTGGAACCACAAGAGCAACTTTGAAAATCTGAAGAATGAAGTGAAGAAGCTGGAGGGTAGAAGAGACTCTGTGCGGCATTCAGTTGAGGATGCTAGAAGAAATGGTGAAGAGATTGAAAAGCATGTTGGGAGTTTGCTCGATAATGTCAACAACACCATTGATGAGGCCTCAGAGCTCAGTAATGGAGATGATCATCATCAGCAACAGCAAGCAGACATGAAATGCTTCAAGGGTTTTTCTTGTACTAATTTGAAGAAACTCTGTCAACATAGCCAGAAACAGCCAGATTGAAGGCTGGTGTTGCTGGGGTTCGGGAAGAAGTTGGCAAGTTTGAAAAGGTTTCATACCGAACCATTCCAGAGGAGACATGGATTGAGTCCAGCAATAATTACAAGGCTTTCGAAGCAAGAAAGTACATTTTGAAGAACATCATTGATGCATTGAGTTATCCTGATGTTGATAGGATTGGCATTTACGACATGGGTGGCCTTGGTAAGACAACGCTAGCGAAGGAAGTTGTCGACAATCCAAGCACGATTAGCTCTTTGGTGAGATAGTCTTTGTACAAGTGTCTCAGACACCGGATATTAAAAAGATTCAAGAAGAAATTATTGCAGACAAATTGGGTTTGGAATTTTGTGAAAAGACGGACTCCAGACGAGCAAGGAGACTATGTGATCTATTGAAAAAAGAGGAGAAGATTCTTCTAGTTCTGGATAATATCTGGGGAAGTCTTGATTTTGAGAAGGTAGAATTCCTTTCGAAAGCAATCGACTTAAGGGTTTAAAATTGTTGTTGACAACAAGAAGCAGCAACTTGCTAACAAATGAAATAGATTCTCAACATAATTTCCACATTGAGACTTTAAAGGAAGCAGATGCTTGGAGTCTTTTTAAAAGTATAGCATGTATGTATATAGACAACCTTGATTTGACACACATAGCGTTTAATATAGTTAAGAAATATGGAGGTGTGCCCATAGCCATTATTACCATAACAAAGGCATTGAAAAACAAGGATACATACGAATGGAATAATGCACTGCAGGAATTGAGAAATCCTTCCTAGAAAAATTTACAAGGAGCAGTCACAAAAGAAGTATATACAAGTATTAAGTTGAGCTAAAATTATCTGGAAAGCGATGAACTCAAGGCAATGTTTTTGCTTTGTAGTAGCATGGGATGTACCTACGATGCTTCCATTCGAGATTTGTTGAGATATGGAATAGGTTTGAGTTTATTTACAGGACTTAATACAATGGAAGCAGTAATAAATAGAGTAGCTACTTTGGTCAGCAAACTCAAGTCCTAGTGAATGGTTTGCAATGCATGATGTTGTTTGTGATGTTGCAAGATCAATTGCTTCCCAAAATGAACATGTGTTTACTGTGATTGATGATTTCATTCCACGGTATTGGGTTTATGAAAATACGCTGGAAAATTGCACTAGAATCTCCTTACATAATATTATTGAGTTTCCTGAAAAGTTGGTATGTCCAAAACTTATGTTTCTTTATATAAAATCTAAGGTTTCATTTCTGAGAATCCATGATCAGTTTTTCTTAGAGATGCCAATGCTTCAAGTTTTACATTTAGTTGAAATGTATTTAGGGTCACTACCAATGTCACTTGGTCGCCTTGTAAACCTTAAAACATTATGTCTAGAGGAATGTAAATTGAGCAATGCAACTATTATCCGAGACTTGAAGAAACTTGAAATCCTTAGTTTTCGAGGTTCTCAGATCATGAAGCTGCCCGAAGAGATGCTTCAATTGATTAGTTTATGGTTGCTAGATTTGACTGACTGTTCCAAACTTAAAGTTATTTCTGCAAAAGTCATGTCGAGCTTAACCCAGTTAGAAGCACTGTATGTGGAAAATACCTTTATTCGGTGGGAGATGGAAATAGACAAAGTTAAATGAAGTAATGCTATCCTGGGCGAGTTGAAGCATTTGTCTAACTTGACAACTTTGGAAATACATATTCCAGATATTAAAATGTCAAAAGAGTTGCTGTCCCACAAGCTGGAAAGATACAAAATATTCATAGGAGATCATTCAAAAAGCTGGCCAATGTATGGCAAGGCCAAGTCTGAGACTTTTAGAGCACTGACACTCAAGCTCCAAACTAGTGTTTCCAAATACCAAGTGTTTGGAATTATCACACAGTTGAAGGGAATCAGATCTCTACATTTGGATCAAATACCAAGTGTTTCCAATCTCCTTAATGAATTAGGTAGAGAGGGTTCTCTAGAATTGAGGCATCTTATGTTAGCGAACAAACGTCACTATACGCGCGGAAGCGTTGCTGGATAGAACACAAACAAACACAATAACAAAAGAAAGATAGATGAAGAGAAGTAATCTAAATCCAAGCACACACAACACAAGAATTTACGTGGAAACCTAAATCAGGGAAAAAACCACGGTTGTCAGGACGACAAGAGAAAATTCCAATATGTAGTAAATTGTTACAACCACACACTCAGGATCACTCTCTAAATAATACCCCAAACCCAATTACACCCAATGCTCACTTTGAGATCTCTATAGTATTTGCTATTTTGCTCCACAACTAATAACCTAGTTATTATGGTCTATTTATATGAATTACAGGGAGTTTAAACTAACAAGGAAATCTATCTCCTAGTCATATAAGATTTACTTGTTCCACATAAATACTATTTCCTATCACTACAAGAAAAATAGACTTTTATCACGTAATTTTATCACGGTTTTTATTAGCCGTGATCAAGTTATAATAGTCTTTTTAATCCGTCGTATATTAATGACATACTTTAAAACCGACATAAAAGTATCACGGTCTTTTAAATATATCATAATTAGATCACAATTTTTATTAACCATGATCAAGTTATCACACATTTTCATAACCGTGATCAAGTTGTCACACATTATCATAACCGTTATCAAGTTATCACAAATTTAATTAATGATGATCAACTTATCACATTTTTTTATGTGTAATAATCACATTATTTTTTAGTGTGATAAAGAAAGATGTTTCTTTTATTTGTAGAATTATACTAAACAATAATTTTAAATTCTTAATTTCTCAAATTTGTATCGTGTAATACTTTACAATATAAAATAAAATCAACAAAGTACAAGTAGTCATACAATCTCTTTTTTGTAGTGAAATATTAATAACTTAGATTGGCATATTACAACATATTAAAGTAAAAAAAAGATGATTTTTTTTTTAAAAAAAAAATTCTGTCAATTTTTCATTTAAGACCATCAATATGTCATTTTGATTTTTTTTTAATTACTTTATTTGGTATAACTTTTTTATATCTGTCATTTTTTTTTATGTGTCATTGAAATAAGTGGACACAAGTTAATATCATAGGTTTGTCCACATCCTATCTTTAGGTTAATGTCATACATATTTTAAAAGATATATATCTCTCCACTTTCTCACCATAGCTGTCACTTTCCCCCCATTCCACTTTTTTTTTTCTCTCATTTCTCACTCGCATTCTTCTTATTTTACACAGAAAGAAAATAAAAATAAGAACTCTTACCATGGTGAGTGCCTTTTTTTTTTTTTAATGTATTTTTTTTATCGACTATTTTCTTATATATCAGTTGTGAATTTGTTATAGTCTTTGATAGAGAACAATAAATTTCTTCAACCTACTTTTTGTGTTTTGAACATGAATGTATAATGTTTATGGAAAACAAAAGATCATGTTCTCTATTTTCAATGAGAAAGTTGATAACAACATGAACAAGAAGTTCGTTAATATTTTGTTTCGGTCTCCTTTTATTTTTCTCATTCTTTTATTGTTAAAATAAGTTTTAATTGTGATTTGATGTTATAATGTAGTTTGAGTTTTTTTTTTTTTTTTTGTCAATAAATCATTATTCAAATCTTACTCATGTTGTGTTTTCATACTATGCAGCTGTATACTCAAAAGGAAGCCTTGAGGAACATGAACAAAGAAAATTTACACATACTTTTAAATAGTTTTTGAGTAGAGTAGTTTGTATTTTAGGGTTAATTTTTGTGATAGAGTTTTGTATATTTTGATTATGATGTTCGTAGTATTTTTTTTTTTTAAACTATACAAAAGCCAAGTAATAAAAGAGTATCGATTTTATTTCATTGATATTGCAATTGAAAATTTATACAAAATGTGTAGATATGGAAAAAAAAAATATTGATGTGATTATAATGATAGGAAAGTAATAAATTACACAAAATCAAAACAATCAAACAATTAAGGAATTAAGCGTTGATTGTGGGTCAAAAAGCAAGAGAATTAATTTGAATCCTAGAATCACCCACTTTCCTAATAAATAAGATCCTTATTATAAATTTACCAAAAATAAAGTCAGATCTCTTCGTAATAAATAAATAAATATATATATATAATCTCTTCTTAATAGGCATTTGGAAGTCAATTGTCAATGTTGGTTTTACGCCATTATAAAATAATAACGTTTGTAAATCGTTGATAATATATCATGGACAAAAACTATTATTGATTTATAACGGTTTTTAAAATCTGTCATAAACTAAAAAACCGTGATAAACTTTTTATTACACTGCCTTTAACAACACATACAAAACCGTCATCAAAACCCTTTCATAACGGTTTTTGACTATCATGAATAGCAATTATTCTTGTAGTGTATTTATGACAAGTCTTACTTCAAGGAGAAATCCTTTTCTTATTAGAACTCTAGAAGCAACATATTTCCTCTTCCATGAATATTTCCTGATTCAACGAGTGTTTGTGATTAACTACGATTCAAGTTGCAGTTGGCCACCCACTTCCTAAACCGTGTTGAACTTGACCACTCAGAAAACCGTGATCCACGCGCCAAATCATGTCTACCGCTGCCGGACTGCTGTGAAAGCCACAACGCTTTCCACAGCGTGAAGCACTGGAATTGGAACCGCTGTTGATGCGCTGCCGAAAATGGCAACGATGTCAAACCGCTGTCGGACAGCTGCCACTACCACTGCCAAAGTGGCAGCTGCGCGGCAGTGATTTGAGCTGTCCGTCGCTTCTCTTGTTCGTCATGTCTTTCCAAGCCTCCCTCAAACATAACCTCATACTCCCAAGGGCTCTCACGTCTCCAAGAAGTCTCCGCATTGGTAAATCGTGTTTGGTAACCATTGGTAATTCGAGTCATATCCAACAATCCTCCCTTTTGGCGAGAATTCCCAAAAAAAACTTGTCCTCAGCTACGATTCTCATCACCAAGAATCAACATACCCACCACTAGGTATAACCACTTAGGAAACAACCATCCCAAGATTTCACCAGCACATGTCGAAATTTTACCTTGCTGAAAATTGTGGTGCAACTCCTCGCGTTAGGTTCCCAGGGAGTTCGCTCAGCCATCGACATCCTTGTCCACCACACACCTTGCATCACCGCCTAACCAATGCCCGTGCGCAATTGGTCATGATTCTCTTGAGCGATTTTGATTGATCTGACAACGAAGCTTAGCCTTGGAACAGTCAACAGAACAGCTTCTCCTTAATTTGGAATCAAAGGCTGAAAAGTCACTCAAGTTCCTCGACGACGACGACGCGCGATCTATAGACATTCTCGAACACATAGCACTGATCATCGCCTGTTATTTAGTAGTTCATGCAAACGAAAGTCTCTTGAAGAATCAGAGATTAGGAAATTGAGAGAGATGAAAAGATCAGGCATTGACAGAAATTTTTGTGTCTTGAGAGAAACCAATTAGCGATTTAGGGTAAAATTGGGAAAAAAGTTATATTCTTTAATTTAGGAATTTAAATTTTGACATTCAAAGACAAGAATATAAACTTATAAAATCAATTTATTCAACTATGGTCCATGGCACGCAAAAAAAAAAAAAAAAAAAAAAAAAAAAAAAAAAAAAAAAAAAAAAAAAAAAAAAAAAAAAACTTTTCTTTAATTTAGGGATTTAAATCTTGACATTCCAGCATTTAATAAATGCCGTAAAAGATAATAAATTTTCTCAATTGCAACCTTTACAGTAATAATTTAACAATTAGAGCATGAGAATTTGATATCGTTAAAGATCAAATTTCTTGTAGTGTGATTATGTTGTCATTTACAATATGTGTACAACGTATGGGCTACAAAGTAGCACAAATAATAATATATATATATTATTATATTTAATCTGTAAATTTTGTGAAAACAGCGAAGTAAATATTTATGAATTATAACCACAAATTTTCAACAACAAAAAAATCTATAATTCAATCATATAACTTAAAATCCAAAATTAGCACATAACAAAAAAAAAAAAATAATAAATAAAATAAAATAAAATAAAATCCTAATATTATTGCAGACCATGGTTAGTTCACTGCCATCCATTCTGAGTTCTGACTATTGACATGAAATAACCAAAATAACTATAGTTAATAATTTTATGGGAAAAAATCATTTTAGTCGTTTTAGTTTGATATATTAGTTAAACTGATCTCTCTAGTTTCAATATTGGCTCGTTTGGTCATTATGTTACAATTTCTGTTAAACTTAGGGTTTGTGACATGATCAGAAGGTAAAATGACATTACTGCCCCTTAAAGTGTGACTTTTGATGAAAAATACTATTTTACCCTTCTAACAAAAATTTAATTTTAAAAAATGGATTTAATAAAAAAAAAAAATGTATTAGTCTCAGAAAATCACTATTAAGATCTTAAAACTATATTAGTCTCTATATCTCATTGACTTAAATATGTAATTGATTGAGGTACATTTTCTCAACCACCCAAAATCTAATTTTCTCATGCAAGTACACACATACATGAATGAAAAATTGGGTATATATATATATGGATATATTCCTCAATGTTAGGGAGGTGGCAGAATCTTTTGGTACCCATTTTTTTCTTCTTCTTCTTTCACTTAATTAATAATCTCATTAGAGAAAAACCTAGTTGTTGTTGACTAATATGGTGTTCCCATTATGGGCCAGTTTGGTATTGCTGTAACTTTTATAATAATCACTATTAGTTGTGCTGAATGAATAATCAGCAGATGTTTAGTTAATTATACTTTTAAGGGTCAGTTTGGTATTGCTATAACTTTTATAATAACTACTGTTAGCTGTGCTGAAGAGATAATCAGCTGTGAAGTTAATCAGTAGATGTTTGGTTAATTGTATTTTTAAAACTGCTGTATAGCTCAAAAACAGTATGCATATGTTTGGTAATTTTATTACAAAAGTGCTGAGATTAGTTACAATGACTAAAATATACACGATTTTATGACTTTATTTTGTTTTTCATTAATATATTAAATCAATATTTAAGTAGAATATTTAAATTAGGAAAAAAAAAATTCCATAAGAACAATAAAATATTCTTAAAATATTTATAAATCAAATCAATATTTAAATAGAATATTTAATTTTTAGATGAAATAAGGTATATAAATTATTTTAATTTTATTTCATAAGGATAATAATGATATTTTAAAAGATTCATTAAATACTGAAATAAATTATTTCATAATTACTTTCAAAAAGTAACCCTCCACCTACTTCTTAAAATCACTGTCAAAACTTGCCAGATTATCAATTAATTACTTTTGGAAGTTTTACCAAACATTATTTTATATCAAAATTATAAAATAATCTGATTTTAACTTTTCAAAAGCAATACCAAACTGACCCTAAAACTACTATATAGCTCAAAAGCAGTATACGTATGTTTGGTAATTTTAATTCAAAAATGCTGAAATTAGTTATAATAACTAAAATAGACATGATTTTATAATCTTATTTTTTTTTTCATTAATTATATATATTAAATCAATATTTAAGTAGAATATTTAAATTATAAAAAAATCCATAAGAATAATAAAAAAATATTTTTTAAAGGTTTTATAAATCAAATCAATATTTAATTATAATCTTTAATTTTAAGATGAAATAAGGTATATAAATGATTTTAATTTGATTTCATAAGGATAATAATGATATTTTAAAAGATTCATTAAATGCTGAAATAGATTATTCCATAATCAATTTCAAAAAGTAACCCCCCATCTACTTTTCAAAATCACTATCAAAACTTGTCAAATTATGAATTAATCACTTTCGGAAGTTTTACCAAACATTATTTTATGTCAAAATTATAAAATAAATTGATTTTAACTTCTTAAAAGCAATACCAAACTGACCCTATGTGTTAACCCAATAACTTTTAGATATAAAGACAAAGCTAGCACTTATCTTTTCAGCAGTGAAAAAGATCAAATATGGACATACTTTGATGGGTAGAATTCTTTAATCTTTTGTGACATGGGCATTACACAATAAATATTAAAAAAAGAATCACAATAAAAACACATATAAATTCAGAGAAGCAAAACACCAAGGTTTTAAAAAATGTGGAGAGAGAAAGTTAGAGAGAGAGGCTCTCAAGCTCATCAAGGGTTCATGGGAGGGAAAGATTTTAGGGAAAATTTATTTTCCATTTTCATTAGCAATCTGAATCCCGTGGTGGATTACATAGGAATGTGGGGTATGTTCAAACCCTTCGGGAAGTTAAGGGATGTATTTCTTTCATCTAAGAAGGATACTAGAGGTAGTCTGTTCGCTTTCATTCGTTATGGGACAAGAGAGGAAGCAGCCAAAGTAGCACAGATGATTAATGGTATGCATATATATGGGTGGCCAATAACAGCTAAGTTGGCGGAATATGGATGGAACAACCGAAGAAGATCAGGAGTGGGACAGTTAGGAGCAAGGAAAGTGGAGGCTACTGGTCAACATTATCATGAAGAGAATAGGTATGGCAAGGAAGCTAGGAGAGACGTCCAAGTATGGGGAAAGGGCCAGTATGATCGTCTTGGTGCCGAGAAAAGGAATACGATGGATGGTGGGAATCAATATAAGGGAGGGATAAGGTCAGCTGGGGAAGGAAGGAGTGATGATCAAGAACAAGGAAAGGATCGGTTTGATCGTTCCTTCGCGGATACTGTGAAGAAGAATGTGAAAAGGTCTGAGAACGAGGAAGGGCATCGTGCTACTGAAGCTCCATTGTCGTGGTTTGGAAAGGCAGAGGATGAAGAATGGTTATCCAGAAGTGCTATAGGAACGTTGAAGGAATTTAAAAATATCGAGTTAGTCAATCATAAACTGGAAACCAGAGGGTTCAATTATAGTTCTGCTTTCTTGGGAGGAAGGAGTATTATCTGGACTTTTGATTCCACTTGTGAGAGAGATGGTTTTATCAATAATGGTTTCTTTTGGAGAGATTGTTTCTCTTTCATGACTAGCAAGATGGTAACGTCCACAAGAGTATCAAGACTATTATGGGTCGACGTTTATGGGGTCCCGATATATTGCTGGAGTAAAGAGTTTTTCATGAAGATAGGAGATCAGGCTGGAGAGACTGTATGGGTCGATGAGGACACAACAGGAAGGACAAGAATGGACAGAGGTAGGATTTTGATTATGGGTTCGTTTGATAAACAGATTACGAGAGAGATTATTGTTAAAGGGTTTCATGGTGAATTCACGGTGAGATTGGAGGAAGCTAATTCTCAAGTCTCTATTGAGTGGATTAACAGTTTCCTGGGTTTGAAGTCTGCTGGGAAAAGGGATGATTTTCCAAGAACAGAGCTTTCAGAATTTGAAAAAGTTGGGGAAGGACAGGGGGAGTCAGGTGGCAAAGGATTTCAGGCTGACAGAAGGCTGGAGATCTTGAAAATCTAGATAATGTTAGAACTAAGGAGGTAGACTCCAGGCAATTGCAGATGAGTAAGCTGTACTCGGGGAATGGTGCAGAAGGAAAAAAAGGTACTCTTGACTTTTTATCCCCTGAAACTATGGCTATTGTCAGTTCTAGAGTGGTTGGAAGAGAGAGAGGGCGTATAGACAAAGGGAAGGGTAGGAGGATCTATAGAATGAAACCTAAATCCATGTGGTTCCCGATGTGTAAGAGAGGAGTGAGAATTGGGAATGAGAAGACAGATAGGAAAATTAAAAATATGGGTCAGGATTCTAGTTCTTCTGGGTCTGGATCTGATTTGGGTAATGGGTCAGGCCCATTTTTGTTTAAAGGTGAAAGTTCAAAAGCTCTGGGTCAGGTTGCTTCTGGCCCCATTATCAACAGTAAGGATCCTGAAGAGCCCATTCAGATAGCGAATTCCAGCCCTGTTCAGAAGTGTGGGCCTAATGAGAATGAAGTGGGAGAGGAGACAGTTCAGGATTCTGGTCAAGTCCAGCAAAGTGAAGAGATGACAGAGGAAACTGAGAGCTTCGTGGCTGAAACTTCAGAATTGGGGAAGGGAACAAATATGCAGGTTAAAGAAGTAGGACAAGGAATTAACTTGTGCATTGATCTAAGAGGCCAGGAGGCGGAAGTGTTATCTTCATCTCCTACAGAAGATAATTCGGACTGTGTTGCCAGAAGAAGAAAGGGTGGAAGGGGGGATAGAAAACTCCACTCAGGAATGAAGAGCCATCCTATCAAAACCAGAAAATCCAAATTTCCCCACATTAATTCTTCAGATGGCCAGAAAAATTGCAATAAAGTCTCCTGGGATTTGGAGACTGAATTGGGGAAGGTGATTGAAAGAGGTAAGGAGTTGGGTGTAGATTTTAACTTTAGTAATGCTCATGAAGAAGTAGGCATAGATAAGGATGGGGAGTATTGGAACCTTGATGAGGAGGTGGCAAAAGTGATTGAAATCGAAGTGGAGTTGGGTATTGATTTCAATGGTCGAGAGATGGAAATTAGAGAGATGGTCAGCTTCAGGGAGCGTGAGGAGGAGATCAGATTCAATGTCTAAGTTGCTCCTATGTGTTAAGTTGAGTCTTTGGGATTTTAGTGTTTTGATGATAGTTATGTCTTGGAATGTGAGGGGGTTAGGGAAGAGTGTGAAGAGGAAAAAAGTTAAGAGGGCTGTTTTGGAGCAGAATCCTATGGTGTTATTTATTCAGGAGACTAAGAGGGACGTGTTTGATCATAGCCTTATTAGGAATATTGGTGGGCACACTCTTACTCGAGGAGTTGGTGTTGAAGCTGATGGCTCTGCTGGAGGCCTGATGACTCTGTGGAATGAGGAGCTTCTTTCTGTTTCTCATTGTGTTTTTAACAAGTGGTGCATCATTGTTTTAGGCAAGGTTCTAAAATTGGATAAAGAGGTGGTGTTTTGTAACGTTTATGCGCCGAATATCGAGTCCGAGAGGAAAAAGTTATGGGGTTTTATCCTTAATTCTCAGAGTTCTTTTCCTCAGCCGTGGTGTATGGGGGGGGGGGGGGGGGGGGGGGGGACTTTAATACGGTTCTTAATCGGTCGGAGAGAAAAGGAGGGGCTTTTGATATTTGGTCGGCTAGAAACTTTGGTCAGTTTATCCTTCAAGCTAAAGTGATGGACATTCCGTTGAGGGGGGTGGTTTTCACTTGGTCGAACAATAGAATAGACGGAGTTTGGGCCAGGCTGGACCGTTTCTTGGTTTCTCCTCTGATTTTGTCCTGGTTCCCGAAGTTGTGTCAAACAGGTCTTTCTAGGACGATTTCGGACCACAGTGCTATTGTTTTGGGTTCTCTGGAGGATAGGAGAGGTCCTTGCCCGTTTCGGTTTCATAATAAGTGGCTTGAGGACAAAGGTTTGATGAAGGAAGTTAAAAGGGGGTGGTCTATGCGCAAATCAGGAGGGTCTAGTAGTAATATTTTACAGACAAAATTAAGGGCTGCTAAGGTGTTGATAAAGAAATGGGCTATTGACAGAGATAAAGGGAAGCCAAGCTCTAAGAGCCTTGAAGTGGAGCTGGAGAAGATTGATGCTGCAGCGGCTGTGAGTGGGTGGTCGGATTCTCTTCGTCAGGAAAGATTGAAAACTCTAGCAGAATTTTGGAAGGTGTTACGCATGGAGGAGCAGGAATGGCTTCAGAAATCTAGAGTGAATTGGGTGTTAAAGGGTGATAGAAACTCAAAGTTTTTTCATTGTGTGGCTAGTGCTAGAAGTCGTAGGAATTTTATTGACAGGCTAGTGTTTGATGGGGTGGGGGTTTCGTGCAAGGAGGAAATAAAAGTTAAAGTGGCTGATTATTTTGAGAAGCAATTCAAGGCTGATTCTTGGGTGAGACCGACTGTTAAAGGGATGCAGGTTAATAAATTATCTTCTGAAGAAAGGGCAGGTCTGGAAGCGGTGTTTTCCAAGGAGGAGGTGTTGGAAGCAATTTCTAATTGCGATAGTAACAAAGTGCCGGGGTCGGATGAATTTAATTTGGGGTTTGTTAAGGCCAATTGGGATGTCATTGAAGGTGACTTCATGAGGTTTCTTGAGGAATTCCATAGAGATGGGGCGGTGGTGAAAGAACTAAATAAGACTTTTATTGCTTTGATTCCTAAGAGAGCTAATCCGGAGGAGTTAGGGGGCTTTAGACCGATCAGTATGGTTGGTTGTTTGTATAAAATCCTTGCTAAGATCTTAGCAAATCGTATGAAAAGAGTTTTGAATTCGGTGATAGGGGAGGCCCAAATGGCGTTTGTTAGGAATAGACAAATTTTGGATAGCTACGTTATTGCGGAAGAAATCATTCATGACTGGAGATCTAGGAAAGGTGAAGGGGGTGTTTTAGTTAAACTTGATTTTGAAAAGGCGTATGATTCTTTGGATCACTCCTTTCTCGATAGTATGCTCAAGGATATGGGGTTTGGTTCTAAGTGGAGACAATGGATGAGGTCTTGTATATCGACGCCAAGGATTTCGGTTTTGGTTAATGGCTCTCCTTCTAGAGAGTTTAGTTTGGAGAAGGGCCTTCGTCAAGGCGATCCTCTTTCTCCACTCTTATTTATCGTGGCAGCCAAAGGCCTGAATGCTTTATTTAAAAAAGCTGCTGGGTTGAACTTAATAAAAGGGGCAGTTTTAGGAAACGGAGAGGAGGAGATTTCTCATTTACAATTCGCGGACGACACTATGCTTTTCTTACAGCCGAAGGAGAGGTTTATTAGGAATGCGAGGAGGATTTTGAGATGCTATGAGTTAATTTCTGGTTTGAGGTTGAATTTTCAGAAATCTAGCATTATTAAGGTGGGTAAAGGGGGTGAGCAAGATATTCGGTGGGAGAGTTTTTTTAGATGTGGGAGAGCTTCGTTGCCAATCCAGTATTTGGGTTTAACGCTAGGGGGTCGTCCGAATTCGAAGAATTTTTGGAACGAGATGGTGAGCCGGGTGGAAAGACGGTTAGCTCCCTGGAAAAAATCTTTCTTAATAAAGGTGGCCGGTTGGTGCTAATAAAATCGGTGCTTGCTAGTTTACCGACTTATGTTCTTTCGGTCTACAAAATTCCGGTTTCGATTGCCCATAAAATTGAAAAGTTACAAAGGGATTTCTTTTGGGGAGATGGTGAGTGTAAAAGGAAAATTCATACTATTAAATGGAAAACAATCTGCTTGAGTAAACAAGAGGGTGGATTAGGCATCGGATCTATTAGTGACAAAAATAAAGCTCTTTTAGCCAAATGGACTTGGAGGTTCGGGGTGGAATCCAAATCTCTGTGGAAGCGGGTCATTTGCGCGAAATACAGTATTCAGTGTGACATCCTTCGGTGGGATTGGGGCTGTGGTCCGAACTGTTCTGTTTTCACTAAATCTATTGCCAGGTTGTTTATAAGGGATTCTCTCTCGGCTCAAATTCTTAAGGAAGGTTTTGACGTGATGGTGGGGAAAGGTGACAGAGTGAAGCTGTGGCATGATATTATGATTGATGGTTCTTCTTTTAAAGAAGCTTTCCCTAGGATTTTTGCCCTTGCTGTTAATAAGAATGGTTGTGTCAATCTCTTTTGGACTAAAGAAGGTTCGGCTGGCTGGTGGGAGGTCCCTTTACGCAGGAGGCTGTTTGATTGGGAGATCAACCAATGGAATTGCTTTGTGGGATGCTTAAGGGCTATCAAAATTGTGGAGGCTGCTGAGGATTCTTTGAGCTGGAGTTTTACTTCGTCTGGGGACTTCTCGGTTAAATCTTTTCGCTATTGTTTGGAGAAGGGTCAATTGCAAGGGAGGTCTGTTATTAAGGATGTCTGGATGGGAATTTGTCCCCCTAAGATAGAAATTTTCACATGGCAGCTGCTTCATGGGAAGATTATGGTCAAGGAAACTTTGCTCAAGCTCGGTTTGGTGGCTGGTTTGGAGGCATTGTGCCCGATTTGCAAAGAAAGGGTGGAGTCTTCTGATCACCTATTTCTGCATTGTCATTGGACCTAGAGAGTGTGGCAAAAATGCATAGGTTGTTGGGGCATCCATGGCAGCGTCCCTGCTTCTTTGCTCGACTGGTGGAAAGAGTGGAGTTCTCTGTGCTATCGCAAGAAGTCCAATAGAGCTTGGAATTCTCTGTTTTTTGCTGTGGTTTGGACAGTCTGGGAAGCTCGCAATAATTTGGTTTTTAAAGATACTCCTGTGGATTTAATTCGGGTGGAGGATATGGTGAGATTTAGAGTAGGTTGGTGGTTCAAACACTTGGGTGGAGGATCTTCGGAGCCAATTACTATAATTTTACTGAATCTTGTTGAGTGCTGTTTGGAGGTTTCTAAGAAGAAAATTGTTGGTCCTGAGAGGTGGTCTCCTCCTGCTTTAAATAACTTGGTTTTTAACGTTGATGGTTCGGTGAGGAAGGCTACAGGGCAGGCGGGTATAGGAGGGGTGCTGAGGGATCATACAGGCAAGGTTTTATGTTTTTTCTCTTCTTTTGTTGGGGTTCAAGACGTCACTTCTGCTGAGGTCTTGGCTATTGCAAAAGCTTGTGAGCTGTTGGGAGTTCGTCCTGAGTTAACTAGGAGAAATATCTCGATTGCAAGCGATTCTAAAGTTGCAGTGGATTGGATTAAGAATAGGGGTTCTACGAATTCTAATCACATTCAGCTTTTGCAGTCTATTAATGACAGTTTGGTGAGGTTGGGGAATGTTTCGGTTGGCTTTTGCCCTCGGTTGGAGAACTCGTTTGCTGATAAGTTGGCAAAGAAGGGTGCTGCTGGCTATGAGGAGGTGAGCTGGAGCATCTGATTGTCGGGTGGGTTTGGCCGTGGGGTTGGGTGTTTGTTGGTCTGGGGTGTCAGTTTTCGGTGGCCTGTTGCTGGTTTTTGGGGTGTTTTCCCCTGTCTTGTTGTTTCTCTTTTGTGTTTCCTGGCTTGGGGCCTTCGTAATAAAGTTCGCCTTTAAAAAAAAAAAAAAACACATATAAATTCCTGAGCAAGTAAGTATGGGCATATAAAATTTTTAAAAATAGAAATAAATAATAATTTTTTTTTTAAAAAAAAAAAAAAAAAAAAAAAAAAAAAAAAAAAAACAAAGATAAGGGTAAAAATTGATCTCTCAATCACACACCCACGTACCCACCCACAATTCATTTACAGATCACCTATGGAATTAATATGGATCCATTCTTTAATGAAGACCCTTTTGTCTTCTCTCTTTCTTTTCTTTTTTTCCCAAATTAATTTTTTTATTTATTTTTATTATGGCTCTGAATTTAATATCGAGACTCAGTAATCAAAGACATATACAGAGCATTAGTTAATTTAGAACAAAATACAAGTAAAGGGTTTAGGGTTTACTGTTCAAAGAAGCTGAAATGGCAGTAAATAATTTCCAGATTGAATTTCTGGGTTTTTTTATTTTTTTATTTTTTTATTTTTTTTATTTTTGTGAAATTGATGTGGTTTTGATTGAAGGAGAAGTTTGGATTATGGTATTTAATTTGGATTATCAGAATGTGATGCCCTTCAGAGGATTGAATTAGAAAAAGTAGAACTTCTGGGATTTCCAGTATTAGATAGAGATAAGGTTGGACTGTAAAAGGAGAGAAAATGGGTAATAATTGATAAGGCAAGTGGCCCAATGTTGCTTCAGGCCCAATGATCTCTATGAAGTCCCCTAAATTTCTTCTTCGAATCCTGAACCAACTTTCCCAAAATCTCTACAACCAACCAAAATAAACCTTTCCTGACACGGAATTGATTTGGGTTTGTGGAATTAATTCTTAAAGTTCCTGAAACATTATTTAAGGCTTTCATGCATGTTTGTTATGTTTAGCTATATCTTCCACTGCTTATGAAGATTTCATGGTGTTTACAGATAACCAAACAGATGCTAGTTACCAGCTTGTGTTAGAGAATTTTCGAAATTAAATGTAAAGGAGACAGCTTGTATATCATAGTTACAAAAATAACACAAGCACAAAGAAATGGACAAAACACATTGCACACAGCTATGGCAGCTATTCATTGTTCAAAGACCACACTATACCACGTATTATTGTTCATTGATTAATACTCTCAAACCAACCCATTACCAAGCACTGCACTTCTAAATGTCACTCTTGGCAGTCTCAAGACACTCAAAACCAAACCAAACCAACTCATCATTACTAGTCCATATATATTCATGACCTTAAATCAAGAGCTTTCCTACTCAATCTCACTCTTGGCAGTCTCAAGATTCTCGTCGAAAAACATATCCAAATAACAACATATACATTACACGTATATGATGCTAGAGATCAAAACAAAATTAAGCAGAAATTCGATTACAAAAAGAATCAAACACATTAAATCATACACACACATGTATATATGTAGCTAATGGGGACTTACTTCAACGGGTCCGGTGCGGCGGTGAGGCCAAGAAGAAGATCCGGTGACGGCAGCGCTTGATTGGTGTTGCTTTGTGATGAATTTGGTTATAAATATGGTGCTGGGTCAATAAATGTGTGCTGGGTCAATATTCCATTACAAAAAGAATCAATAACATCAAACACACACACATGTATATATGTAGCTAATGGGGACTTACTTCCGGTGACGGCAGTGAGGCCAAGAAGAAGATCCGGTGACGGCAGCGCTAGATTGGTGTTGCTTTGTGATGAGTTTGGTTATAAATATGGTGATTTTAATTAGAAATAATTGTAATTTTTTTGTTTACCCACAGAACTAATCACAAGTTTCTTCGTTGAAAGTGAAGGTAAATGATTCTGAATTTATAGGCAATCTTGATCATGCATGTTAACCTCATGTTAACCTCAAATAATTGTAATTTCTATAAATAATGCTATCATGCATGTTTTAACCTCATGTTAACCTCAAAGAAAAAAAAGTTTCTTCGTTGAAAAATACACCATATTTGAGAGATGAAGAATGCATATTTTCTTTTTTGAAAAAAGTCTTATTGTTAACTATTAATAGGTATATGCTATAAGATGGTCCTCAAAAAAAAAAAAAAAAAAAAACAAAAACGTATATAAAATGGGTTAGGCCGTTAGGGTTTGCAGCTTCTCTGCAAAGATAGCTCATGAAGAAAAAACACGTTAATTTTTTTTCCCAATTTGAGACAAAAAATAAAGAAGAGTACTCAATTTTCAAAGTTATTTATTTATTTATTTTTCCTTGATTTACCTAAAATGGGATTCTTAGATATATATTCATTGGCCGGGTTGAATTAAAGCAAAAAATAGAAAAAATTACTTGGGTGGAACAACCCTTAACATGTGATTTCTACATCTTTTTTTAATACAGTACATGATAAGAATTTTAAGTTCTCATTAATAAAGATGTAGAAATGCCCTAAGAATTTCAAATAGATTAACAAATATGAAGGGAAGCATGTCACAATCTTTCATGATTATGACAATTTTAATCATGACTTTTACATTATTGATTACCATCACTATCTTAATCAGATTTATTAAATGAGAAGTAATTACAATTATAACAAAATAATTTTTCATTTTCAATGAATTTATAAACGACAAAACTTAATTTTGGCTTAAAGGGGTTGATAAAATTTCTTTTTAGAAGAAAAATCAAATTGATAAATACGGTAAGATCCATCATCTACTAACAGAGTAATAGGTATTAGCTAGTGTTTGTAGAAAATACTCCTCTTTCTCTATTAATAATTATGCATTTTTTTCTTTGAAGAAATGGTAACTTGTTATTCAAGAAGGATATTTAACCTGAAAAAGATATATAATTTTAAGTATTTCTCTTTCTCGTTTTAAGCATTTTATCATTAAACATTTGTTTTCCTTGTTTTGTAGAGGTTATAACGTGTAAGAAGCAGGATAGCAAAGTTGTTTTTCTTCTTTTTAATGTTTGATAAGTATTTACAAATTGCAACAATTAATCATGAAAATATATTTCCCCACATAAAACCACACGATCACTAAAAAACACACAGCAAAGCCAGAGAGCATCACTTTCATGCTAGAAGTTAAACATGAATTTATAGAAAAATATATATATGAACCTTCCAAATACATGTATCCTCCAAGTACATGAACACAAACCTCTAGATGAATGTGTATTTAAATCCTCCAAGGTTCATGTATATATTTTTCTATAAATTCATATTTAACTTCCAACAAGTGGTATCACTTTGAGTGCTCTGATACCACTTTGTTGGAAAACTTTGATGGTGGGAACTCACTCAAACACAATAGGAAAAAAGATATTTTGAGGAGGAATAAAATTTCTATTAACTTTATCAACTGATACAATATTTGTATTACACCACCACTTAAATGTATTTTCAATTTTTCTCACACTTGCTCAAATGCCTACGACACCAAACTATTTATAGGACTCAATGGAGAGTTCTAGATCACTCTCATAACTACAATACAAAGAACTTACTCATACATGCATCACAATAAATAATCTAAATACATTAACCCTCCAAATACATGTATCCTCCAAGTAAATGAACACAAACCTCTAGATGAATGTGTATTTAAATCCTCCAAGGTTCATGTATATGTTTTTCTATAAATTCATGTATACATTTCAAGTTTCAACAATGGCAGCCTCCTCTGCTCCCACCGCCGCCACCTTCATTAAACCTCATTTTCCCTCTCCTCCGCCTTCTCAACCTCCAAATCTCCTCTACCCATTTCTAGATTCTCTCTCCCCTTTTCACACAACCGCCAAACACCCCCTCTCCACATCACATGTTCCCTCCCCAAACCCTCCGCCTCCATTACCGCCACCACCACCACCACCACCACCTAGCAGACGGAGATTCCTGCTAGATTCGGCCACAACGAGCCCCGCAAAGGCACAGACACCCTCGTTGAGGCCCTGGAACGAGAGGGTGTCACCGACGTCTTGGCGTACCCGGACGGCGCGTCGATGGAGATCCATCAGGCCCTCACGCACTCAAACACCATCCGCAACGTCCTCCCCCGCCACGAGCAGGGCAGCATCTTCGCTGCGGAGGGCTATGCACGCTCGTCCGGGAAACCTGGTGTCTGCATCGCCACCTCCGGTCCCGGAGCCACCAATCTGGTCAGTGGGCTAGCCGACACGCTCCTGGATAGCATTCCGATAGTGGCTATAACCGGGCAAGTCCCATGTCGAATGATCGGTACGGACGCGTTTCAAGAAACCCCAATTGTGGAGTTTAGTCGCTCTATTACAAAACATAACTATCTTGTTCTTGATGTGGATGATATTCATTGAATTGTTAGAGAGGCTTTCTTTTTAGCGACCTCAGGACGTCCTGGTCCGGTTTTGATTGATATACCAAAAGATATTCAGCAGGAATTAGCGGTTCCCAATTGGAACAAGTCTATGAGGTTGCCAGGTTACATGTCTAGGTTGCCTAAAGATCCCGATCAGGCGCATTTGGAACAGATTGTGACAATGGTTTCAGAGTCGAAGAAACCTGTGTTGTATGTTGGTGGTGGATGATTGAATTCTATTGAAGAGTTGAGGAGGTTTGTGGAGCTCACAGGAATACCTGTAGCAAGTACTTTGATGGGTTTGGGGGCTTATCCTTTTTCCGATAAGTTATCGTTGCAAATGTTAGGTATGCATGGGACTGTATTTGCTAATAATGTTGTGGATAAGAGTGATTTGTTGCTTGTGTAAGGATTTCCGGTTTTTGATTGGCTTATTTCGTGTGCAAACCACATATTGGGGTTGTTTGTAAAGGGTAGCTTAAGTGATAGGTGTTCATGCTCAATGACCCTTCTCAAGACCTCAAGGTGGACAAGCACTCAAAGGTATATCTTGTGCTTACTTTCTTATTGAAGAGATTTAGTTGCACACACTCACTTGTAATGCTTGCATATGTATGCTTTACTTTAGTATGCATTCTCTTCAAATGTCACTTTTCACACTAGCACATTGTTTGTCATATCTTGTTGTGTGTTTTGTGTCGTGTAATTCGTTTCCCGAATATGTTCGGAAACGTCCGCGCTCGCACGATAATGTGCTTGGTTTTGCCCGAGGATCGTCTTCGGAGAATGCCCTTGGCTTCTCCTTTGGTTTCACCATCATTAGAGAAACGGCGGTTTGATCGGTGGCCATTGACCGCCGAATGAAACCGCCGTTTGATTCCAGAAAGCTCTGGACTGAATCTGTGGTTACGATCGGCGGTCAGGCCGCCGAATCGAAACTGCCAAATAGACCTGATGCATTTATTATTCTCGGGTTTGATTCTGCGGTTTAATCGGCGGCCTGGCCGCCGAATTGAAACCGCCGAATTAGATATTTTAGGTCGATTTCATTTTGGGTTTTGATCGGCGGTTTCGCTTGACCGCCGAATCTGGTCGCCGAATGAACCCCTGCTTCTCGGGTTCAATTCGGCGGTTACATTCTGCGGCCACGACCGCAGAATGAAACCGCCGATCAGTGATTTCAAGGGCAAAATTGTCTTTTCACTTGCCCTGTTCTTGATGCCTATAAATATCATACTTTCTCATATCTCTAACTTAGTTCTCTGACTCTAAAAGAACCCTAAACTTGAAAGAGAGATTTTTGAGAGAAAATCAAATCAAGAACTCATTTTTACACACTCAAAACCTTTCTCATATGCATCTAAATATCATCTAGCATTTTCTAGCATAGTTAGGATGCTTGCTTGCATGGGTTTTGGTCAACACACATCCTTTGGTATGTTCTTCACTAATCTCATCTGAGCTTAATGTTTTATTTATCAAAGAAATCTTTTATATTATTTGTATGCTCTTAGAATATATTCTAGATACAAAATAGAGATTGTTGTGTTGACATGTTTGTGTGTTGTATTTTGATAGCAACATCTAGGTTATTTTATCTATGATTTGCTAAGCTATTTGACATGTCATTTAGCTATTGACATCTAGGATTGCATTTATTGTTATCTAATCATCCTAGATAAGCATCTAAGGTTACCTAGCTTTATTTGCTCATTGAATATCATTATATATTCACATAGGTTGTTATCTCTTCATTGAGAAGTAAGTCTTGCGTGTAGCTTCCGGAATTAGGTTGCTTAGATCGCAAGCAATTGAAGTCTTGTTGTGATAGACCGGGATTAGGTCAGACACTGGGATTAGGTGGTCACACAAGCAATTGGACTAGGTTCACTCATACCGGGATTAGGTAGGTGTGTGATTATATACCGGGAGTAGGTTGTAATCGTTTAACACATTTAGTGGATTCGAGGTTCGAGTGTGGCGCACTATACAGCCTGTGGTTTTTCCCGTGAGGGTTTCCACGTAAATATCAAGTGTCATTTATAATTTCGCACCATATTACACTTGTTATTGTTTTGACTAGTTTGGGGAATTTTCGTAATATTGACTTAACGCGAAAATTGGGTAATATCGTTAAAATCTATTCACCCCCCCTCTAGATTCATATTAGAACACACCGTGATATTTGTTTCAATTGGTATCAGAGCGGGTTCCTAGATATACTTAGGTGATCCTTGCTCTCTTTTGGTGTGTATTGCATTGTGTGTGATTGTTTGATTTCTTCATACATTTTGCATTCATCTCATTTGCATTCATCCAAACACTATGAGTGATATTAGGATGAGCAAAGAGGGAGCGTCGAGTGTGAGGCCACCGTTTCTCACCGGCGTGAATTATGCCTCATGGAAAGGCAAGATGGAGGCATACTTGTGTCAAATCCATGATAGGGCATGGATGGCAATCGAGGATGGGTATGCACCTCCTATGATAACTCCCACTGGTGGAGGAGAACAAGTTCTCAAACCTAAGGCCGATTGGACAAATGGAGAGTTTGAGACTTCGAAGTGGAATAGGAAGGCATGGCACGCCCTTCTATGTGCAGTGGACGAAAATCAGTACAAACTGATTCAAAACACTAGGATAGCCAAGGAGGCATGGGATATCTTAGAGGTTGCACACGAAGGAACCGATGTTGTCAAGGATTCCAAGCTACAAGTCCTTCAAACGCAATTTGAGTTGCTCAAGATGGAGGAGGACGAGTGCTTCAATGACTTTGAAGTCAAGTTGATGGATATTGTCAATCAAAGCTATCAACTAGGTGATCCATACTCGGATAGAAGAGTTAAACAGAAAATTATGAGGTCTCTCCCCGCTAGGTTTGAATCCAAAGTGACGGCTTTAGAAGAAAATTCTGAATATAGGGACATGAAGCCGAGCGAGGTCATTGGAAGACTCCTCGCCTATGAGTCTAGGATAGGTCCTAGCACTTCACCTCCTAAAAAGCAAAAAGGAATTGCTTTGAAAGCTTCCAAGGTTGAGAAGGAGGAAAAAGATGACTCGGACGAAGACACGGCTTTATTGCTTAGAAGATTCAAGAAATTTTTCAAGTTCGAGAAGAATGGTTATGGATCCAAAGGCCAAGAATTGAAGAAAAATGCACCTTTCATGAGATTTGAGCCTAGGCAAGAGAATAGTGATAGGAAAAGGATCCAATGCTATGAGTGTGGCGGTATAAGACACATCTCACCCGATTGTGGGAATTTGAAGAACAAGACGGGAAAAGTTATGGCCGCCACATGGAGTGATAGTGATAACTCCGGAGAAGGAGATAAGTCATCAAGTGATGATGAGCTTACCATTAACTATACGGCTTTTGGAGCCACTTTTGTAGAAGATATAGTTGATGGTAAGAAAATTGTGACAAGTGATCCCATAGAAGAAAGAGATGAAGAAGTAGCTCTAGATGTGGTTGGTGTAGCTACTCATTGGGATATGTCCATGACTTCATCAAGAGACAAATTTGATGATCTTGATGAAGAAGATGACTCCATTGGTGAGTTGGAGAACATTGAAGATGACTCAAGTGTTGAGAATCTATTACCAAACTCTACAAAAGGAAATGTAGAGAAAATGGATATTCATGACTTTATAGTCAAGTGTGAAAGTCCTATGATGAAGAATAAAAGAAAGATAAAGATTTTAGAGGAAGAAAATCTAGAACTTTCATCACACAATGACCACTTAAGCAAGCAAGTGGAGATGATGGGTCTTAAGGACAATGTTGAAAGCTCTAGGTTAGAGAATGAAAAAGAGATTCAAAGTTTAAAGGAAGAGAATCTTAGGCTTTCAACACTTGTTGACCACTTGAGTAGTGAAGTGGTAAGATCAATGAAGGATGAAGACAAGCTAAAAGATGAACTAGCTTTGTCTAAGAGGAATGAAGATGGGTTGAAAAGAGAGCTTAGGAATGCTAGAGTGAAACAAATTATGGTGTGTTCAATATTAATCTAGAGGGGGGGTGAATAGATTTTACCCAATTTTACCAAATTTTCGTTAATGGTCAAGATTACGAAAATACCCTCCACTAGTCAAAATACAATAGCAAATGTAATATGGTGCGGAAATTAAAAGACACTTGATATTTACGTGGAAACCCTCACGGGAAAAACCACGGGCTATGTAAGTGAGCCACACTTGAACCTCGAATCCACTAAATGTGTAAAACGATTACAACCTAATCCCGGAAGTAATCACACACCTACCTACTCCCGGTATAAGTGAACCTAGTCCCAATGCTTGTGATTTATGCAACCTAATCCCGGAAGCAACACAAGACTTAGTTCTCAATGAAGAGAAAACAACCTAAGTGAATATATGAAATACTCAAAATGCAACAAGAGCAAGGCAACTCTATATGCTTACCTAGAATGATGATATATCAATGAAATCAATCCTAGATATCAAAAGCTAAATGACATATCATAAAGCTTAGCTAGATGTTATCAATCACAAAACAATCCTAGCTATCAAACAATGTCAACATGTCCAAACATGTGAACTCAATTAGTTGTAGAGAATTTCTAACAACATAATTGTCAATTAAATCCACAAGAACATTCAATTAAGCTTGACTAGATAAATAAACATTAATCTATCAACCTAATCATCAACCAATTGTACAAGAATGTTCTAGGGTTAGCTATTTAGGGAAAATCATCCTAATCATGTAAGCTACCACAAACAAAACCCAATCATGTCATAACTTCACTAAATATGCAATAAAAGTGAAGATTTGCTAAACTAAGCAATAAAAGACATGTCTTGACTAAGATAGAACAATAAATGAAGATGTTGTGTTTGTTCTACTTACCAAGTCATAAATGAAGAAGACCCATGGAAGATTGATGCATGAAACATGTTAGATGCACATGGGTTTTGGGTTTGGAGAGTTAAAGAAGCAAGATTGAAGCTTTCTCTCTCTAGGGTTTGAGTTTCTCACTCTAAGGTCTGATTTTGAGCTCTAAAAAACGAGCTAGGAAGAAGATGATACTTATATAGGACCCCTAGATGAAATGACGTCGTTTTGAAAAATTTGCAACAGACCGCCCGATTCTGCGCCCTGTTCTGCGGCCTTGACCGCAGAACACAAGGGCGCAGAAATGCACCTGATGGTTTTGCGGCCCCTAAACGCAAAAACCAAGGGCGCAGAAAAGAGGACAGAGAGTATGGTTTCTGATCCTCATTCTGCGGCCTCATTTCTGCGGCCTTGGCCGCAGAACAGGGCGCAAAATGCGCCTGATGGAGCATCCTAAAATCTAACCATGCTATGCAATACTAAGCAAGATGCAACCAAATAAACATGCATGAAGAGAGATGAAATAGGCAATAATGCATACACACAATAAATACACAACACATTCAAGAATGAGACTTATGCAAGTGATGTGTGTGTGTGCATCTACTTCTCTTCATTGCAAGAAACACTAAGTATGATACCTTTGGAGTGCTTCTTCCCTTGAGGTCTTGAAAAGGGCCTTTGAGCATGATCTTCAATCACCTAACTACCCTTACAATTCAAACCCCCAATATGTGGTTTGTCTACGAAATAAGCCAATCAACAATGGGAATCCTTACAATCTCCCCCTTTGGCTATTTCGTGACAAAACCACCACTCACATTGATCCTCACAAGATAAATGAAACTTCGGGAAATTCTACATTACAAAGTACAAAGAGATAAGAAAATAAAACTTCAAGTCTTCAATCTCTTGTAGAATAACCATACCTTCAAAACAATTAGATTACACTTCCAAAGCAAGTGTATGTGAGATGATCAAGTGAAAGAAAAACAAGCATTTGCATATGAATCTATTAACCACAATATCATGCAATGTATGAGTATGCAATGCTCCCCCTCAAAGGTTACTCTCTCTCAAACTTCTCCCCAAAGCATACACAATGCTCCCCCTATATCTCTTAAGACTTCTCCCCCTTTTTGTCATGAGATAGGCAAAGGAGCTCCCCCTATTGGATTGCTTTAGCAAAGAGAGCTATTTGCACAAAAGGCATTTGCTTAATCATATAAACGAACTTTATGCAATTCAAGAACTGAGAGAGATTCAAGGAGATTTTATTCACAGAAAAGTGTGTGTGTGTAAAAGTTGCTTAGCATGTAATACAGGCACTATTGAGCTCATGCATAAGAATCAATCAAAGCAACAATCAACAGGTTTTCCAAATGAAGTCATACCAATTAGAGCCCTGTTGTTATGACAAGAAGATATATATCCAAGCATTTGTGTGCAGAGTGTACTTATCACATCAAAAAAATATATCATCTTTTCTACATTGCAAGACACATCATCAATTAACAATTTTGAGGTCTTTATTAAGCAATGCATCACACACATCATCAAACACATTTCAACTTTTCTGTTTTTCTCCTTTATCCTAGAAAGCATGTATTTCTGTTTATCATGCTAATGTAACTCTCTTGAAGGCTTTCACTCGGTTTCAAATGAGTAGCCATTTCCTACATTGGGCGGCTGCACGTCATATTGCCAGTAGCCCTTTTTCAAGAGAGAGCTTAAGAATGCATATCAAAGAATCATGAACATGGAGAATAATTTGAGGTCAATCACATGTACTAACAAGTAGAACATTCCTCAAATGGATAAGCACACTCAAGCAAAAATAGAAATCATGCAGTACATGCTAGGCAACCGTGCAAGGTGTTATTAAAAACATTATTAAAGCATTAATCAATGTTATTCACCAAGCATTCTCAAACAATCATA
Source organism: Acer campestre (assembly GCA_954870605.1). Lineage (NCBI taxonomy): Eukaryota > Viridiplantae > Streptophyta > Magnoliopsida > Sapindales > Sapindaceae > Acer > Acer campestre. The sequence continues at coordinate 11,341,898 of OX940801.1, read as the reverse complement.
AAAGAGCATAAAAGAAGTTAACTTTTTGCATATGACAATTCATGCAAGTTTGCTCTCTTTGCTTGAGCTCCCCTTATTGGGGTCAAATACTAGAACTCATCACTCCACAAGACATATTCCAATAGATCTACTAAGAGTTTTAAATCGAGTAGCATCTAGAGGTTTTGTAAACAAGTCGGCTAGTTGATCATTTGTACCTACATGCTCAAGTACAATGCATTTATTTTCAACTAGTTCTCTAATGAAATGATGACGGATGTCAATATGCTTAGTTCTAGAATGTTGAACCGGATTCTTGGAAATATTAATAGCACTCATGTTATCACAAAAGAGAGTGAGTGTACCTTGGTTGAATCCGTAGTCTACTAGCATTTGCTTCATCCATAGGAGTTGTGTGCATCCACTCCCCGCGGCAATGTACTCGGCCTCCGCCGTGGACAAGGAAATTGAGTTTTGCTTCTTGCAAAACCAAGAAACAAGATTGTTTCCAAGGAAAAAGCAACCGCCCGATGTGCTTTTCCTATCATCACAATTTCCGGCCCAATCCGCGTCACTAAAGCCTACAAGACTAGCATTAGTGTCAAATGAGTACCAAATCCCATAGTTAGAAGTCCCATTCACAAATCGAATGATTCTCTTGACGCAAGAGAGATGGGACTCCTTGGGATCGGATTGGTACCTTGCACACACACCCACACTAAAGGATATGTCGGGCCTACTTGCGGTCAAATACAGCAAGCTTCATATCATACCCCTATAAAGTGTTTGTTCTACACTTTTACCACTAGCATCTTTGCTTAGTTTCAAAGTGGTGCTCATGGGTGTGTTACAATGTTTGGCTTTCTCAAGACCAAACTTCTTCACTAGGTTTTTGGCATATTTGGCTTGGGATATGAAGATTCCATCACTTAATTGCCTAATTTGCAAACCTAGGAAGTAACTAAGCTCACCAACAAGGCTCATCTCAAATTCATGAGACATAACATCAACAAATTGTTGGACTTTGGTGTTGTTGGTGGATCCAAACACTATATCATCAACATATATTTGAGCTATAAAAAGCTCATCATTGTCTTTCTTGATGAATAGAGTCTTGTCAACACTACCTCTTGTGTAGTCATTGTTGACAAGAAATTGAGTGAGGCGCTCATACCAAGCCCTCGGTGCTTGTTTCAACCCATAAAGAGCCTTCTTGAGGCGATAGACATGGTTGGGGTGGTGTGCATCCACAAACCCCTTGGGTTGCTCAACAAACACTTCCTCTTGCAAGAAGCCATTGAGGAAGGCACTCTTAACATCCATTTGGTGCAATTTGAACTTGTGCACACAAGAGATGGACAAGAGAAGCCTAATGGACTCTAGGCGGGCAACGGGAGCAAAAGTCTCCTCAAAGTCGATACCCTCAATTTGAGAGTACCCTTGTGCAACAAGTCTTGCCTTGTTACGCACTACATTGCCATCCTCATCGGATTTGTTCCTATATATCCATTTTGTGCCTATGACATTAGTGGTCTTAGGCCTAGGAACTAGAGTCCAAACCTCATTCCTTTCGAATTGGTTTAGCTCTTCTTGCATGGCAAGAACCCAAAACTCATCATTTAGAGCTTCATCAATCTTTTTGGGTTCTATTTGAGAGGTGTAGCATGTGAAGCTAATAAGATTAGCTATTTGCCTTCTAGTCCTAACACCCTCATTCACATCTCCAATAACATCCTCTTTGTTATGGAGTCTTCTAACCCATGGAGCGGGTTCATTAGAGTCCAAGTTAGGAACTCTATCAATAGGTTGTGTGTCATTTTCAACAACATTGGATGTCCCCACATTAGGAGTCACAACAACCTTCTCCAAAGGAGAATCATCACTAAGAATAACCTCCTCCTCATGATTACTACACTTGAGCCTTTCATCATCAAATACAACATTAGATGATTCCATGACACTTAGAGTTTTCTTATTGAAAACTCTATAGGCTCTACTATTTAAGGCATAGCCAATAAATATACCCTCATCACTCTTGGCATCAAATTTGCCAAGTTGATCTCGGTCATTTAAAATGAAGCATTTGCTTCCAAATGTGTGGAAGTAGCTAACATTTGGCCTCTTGCCTTTCCATAACTCATAGGAGGTATTCCTAGTACCGGGCCTTAGAAAAACTCTATTTCCTATATAACAAGCCGTGTTGATGGCTTCGGCCCATAGATTCCTAGGCACATTGTTGCTAAGCAACATCACACGGGCCATCTCTTGAAGGACCCTATTTTTCCTCTCAACAACTCCATTTTGTTGAGGTGTCCTAGGAGCCGAAAACTCATGGGAGATACCTATACTATCACAATAGGTTTCAAAAGAAGCATTCTCAAATTCCCTCCCATGGTCACTTCTAATCCGTTTTATGCTTTTAATGTTAGAGTTCATTTCATTTTGAAGTTTAGTACAAAGCATTTTAAACTTATCAAAAGTTTCGGATTTTTCTCTAAGAAAATATGTCCATGTGAACCTAGAGAAATCATCTACACAAACAAAAATGTATCTCTTTCCACCCAAACTCTCGGTTTGCATAGGACCCATAAGATCCATATGGAGAAGCTCTAGAGGCTCCTTGGTGGAGAGATACTTGCCCTTTTTATGCATGCTTTTAGTTTGTTTTCCTTGTTGACAAGGTCCACAAATACCATTGGCTTTCTTCCCAAGCTTAGGGAGGCCACGCACACATTCAAACTTTCCAAGGGTCCGTAGATCCCGAAAGTTCATGTGGCCAAGTCTTTCATGCCACAACTCAATTTGCTCATCCTTGGACACATTGTTTGAGACTATTCTAGCTTCAAGACAATAGCAATTGTCGCTAGATCTCATACCTTTCAATAAGGTTTGTCCATTGGGCTTTAGGATAGAGCAATTCTCTTTGTTAAACAAGACGGAATATCCTTCATCACTAAGATGAGAAATGCTAATCAAATTGGCTTTCAAGCCATCAACAAGTAAAGCATTGGATAAGGAGGGCAAACCGGGAACGGAGATGGTTCCTTTCCCTATGACATTCCTTTTGGATCCATCACCAAAGGTGACATTTCCTCCTTCCTCCATAACAAGAGTCTCGAAGAAACTCTTGTTTCCCGTCATGTGCCTAGAGCACCCACTATCAAGATACCAAAGATTAGAAGAATTTGCCTTCAAGGCAATTTGTGCAACATGGCAAACATTTTCATTCTTTCTAATCCATTTAAGAACAACATTTTCTTTCTTAAAGGTCTTTGGTACATGGGCTCTAGTAATCCTAGGATCATGCAAATTAGTCTTATTATTCCTAGGAACATGCATCTTGGCTCTATTCTTTCTCTTTTCAATCATGCTTCGAGTTCTACACATCTTTATATAACGAAAGCAATTTGGTCGAATGTGACCATTAAAACCACAAAAGTGACAAATGGGAATGAATTGAGGAATCATACCTTGTCTTTGAGCTTGCATAGGAGTCCTCCCATTTCTTTGTGGTTGAGTGGGTTCAATCCATCTTCTTTGTTGAACCGGTCTATCTTGCTTCCAATTTTGGACTTGCATGATTGGATTTTTCCCTTTTTGAGCCAATAGATGAGGAATGTTGGCTTGAGGTTGTCTCCTTGGTGCCACCTTCACTTGTGCAATTTTTGAGCTTTGTCCTAGATCTATTTTCTTCCTAGGAGTGTGCACCGGAGAAGCTTCTATGTTGCCCAAGCTCTTAACAAACACGGTCTTCTTAGAAGAGGTGGTCTCTTGACAATCTTCAAACCCAAGACCTCTCTTGTCACATGGACTCTTTCCAACACCAAGCATGTGATCTAATTTTTTGGTGCTAGAGTCCATCCTAGTAAGTGACTTCTTAGCTTCAACAAGCTCCCTCTTCAAACCTTCTTCATTCCTCCTAGATAAAGCTAACTCCTCTTTTAGCTTATCTTCTCTCTTCTTAAGTCTTTCCACTTCTTCACTTAAGAGATCATTGTGAGATGAAAGCTCAACATTTTCTTCTCTCAACATCTTGATCTTCTTAGTTGTTTTCATCTCTAAGCTCCTAAACTCTTTAAGATATTCAACTAATACTTCTTTCTCCACATAACCATTAGTGGAGTTAGCATCGGAGTCATCTTCACTAGAGTCACTTTCCCTTTGACTCTCTTCCTCCTTTTCATTACCACTTTTGCTCTTGTGAGAGGAGGCAAAAGCTAGGAAGTTAGCCATGATGTCTTCATCATCCGAAGACTCATCTTCTTCATTTGAGTCATCACTACTTCCACTCCAAGTGGCGGCCATCACTTTTCCCTTCTTCTTTTCCTTGTGATTAGCACATTCGGGAGCAAAGTGACCAATCCCACCACACTCAAAGCAACGGACCCCTTTCCTTTCGGTCCTCTCTTGCCTTGGATCAAACTTCTTGAAGGGAACCTTTTTCTTGTCTTGGCCTCTAAAACCAAATCCCTTCTTTCCAAACTTCATAACCTTGTTGAATCTTTTCACAAACAAGGCCATGTCTTCATCCGAGTCATTCTTCACCTCCTTTTCATCCTTAGAAGCTTTTAAAGCAATTCCCTTTTGCTTTTTAGGAGGAGTAGTGCTAGGACCCTTCCTAGACTCATAGGCTAGAAGTCTTCCAATGACTTCACTCGGCTTCATATCCTTATAACCACTATTTTCTTCCAAAGCCGTCACCTTTGACTCAAACCTATCCGGTAGGGATCTCATAATCTTTTGCTTGATCCTCCTATCCGAATAAGGATCACCAAGTTGATGACTTTGGTTGACTATGTCCATCAACTTGATCTCGAAGTCGTTGAAGCACTCATTCTCCTCCATCTTGAATTGAGTTTGGAGAACTTGAAGCTTGGAGTCCTTCACAACTTCGGTTCCCTCATGTGCAACTTCTAGGATTGTCCATGCCTCCTTAGCAATCCTAGTGTTTTGAATCAACTTGTATTGATTCTCATCCATAGCACATAGGATGGCATGCATAGCCTTCCTATTCCATTTTGATGCCTCAAATTCTTGAGCACTCCATTGTGCCTTGGGCTTCAAAACATCTTCTCCTCCACCCGTAGGAGTCATCATGGGAAGATCGTATCCATCTTCAACCGACATCCAAGCTCGGTCATGAAGTTGACATATGTATGATTCCATCTTCCCTTTCCATGAGGAGTAATTCAATCCGGTGAGAAGAGGAGGACGTGTGCTAGAAGCCCCCTCGTTGCTACCACCGTTTCCACTCATTGTGTTTATGAATGAAATGAAATGAATGCAAAATGTATGAATGAACAAAAATCACACAAATGCAAAACACACCAAAATGAGCAAGGATCACCTATGTATATCTAGGAACCCGCTCTGATACCAATTGAAACAAATTATGGTGTGTTCAATATTAATCTAGAGGGGGGGTGAATAGATTTTACCCAATTTTACCAAATTTTCGTTAATGGTCAAGATTACGAAAATACCCTCCACTAGTCAAAATACAATAGCAAGTGTAATATGGTGCGGAAATTAAAAGACACTTGATATTTACGTGGAAACCCTCACGGGAAAAACCACGGGCTATGTAAGTGAGCCACACTTGAACCTCGAATCCACTAAATGTGTAAAACGATTACAACCTAATCCCGGAAGTAATCACACACCTACCTACTCCCGGTATAAGTGAACCTAGTCCCAATGCTTGTGATTTATGCAACCTAATCCCGGAAGCAACACAAGACTTAGTTCTCAATGAAGAGAAAACAACCTAAGTGAATATATGAAATACTCAAAATGCAACAAGAGCAAGGCAACTCTATATGCTTACCTAGAATGATGATATATCAATGAAATCAATCCTAGATATCAAAAGCTAAATGACATATCATAAAGCTTAGCTAGATGTTATCAATCACAAAACAATCCTAGCTATCAAACAATGTCAACATGTCCAAACATGTGAACTCAATTAGTTGTAGAGAATTTCTAACAACATAATTGTCAATTAAATCCACAAGAACATTCAATTAAGCTTGACTAGATAAATAAACATTAATCTATCAACCTAATCATCAACCAATTGTACAAGAATGTTCTAGGGTTAGCTATTTAGGGAAAATCATCCTAATCATGTAAGCTACCACAAACAAAACCCAATCATGTCATAACTTCACTAAATATGCAATAAAAGTGAAGATTTGCTAAACTAAGCAATAAAAGACATGTCTTGACTAAGATAGAACAATAAATGAAGATGTTGTGTTTGTTCTACTTACCAAGTCATAAATGAAGAAGACCCATGGAAGATTGATGCATGAAACATGTTAGATGCACATGGGTTTTGGGTTTGGAGAGTTAAAGAAGCAAGATTGAAGCTTTCTCTCTCTAGGGTTTGAGTTTCTCACTCTAAGGTCTGATTTTGAGCTCTAAAAAACGAGCTAGGAAGAAGATGATACTTATATAGGACCCCTAGATGAAATGACGTCGTTTTGAAAAATTTGCAACAGACCGCCCGATTCTGCGCCCTGTTCTGCGGCCTTGACCGCAGAACACAAGGGCGCAGAAATGCACCTGATGGTTTTGCGGCCCCTAAACGCAAAAACCAAGGGCGCAGAAAAGAGGACAGAGAGTATGGTTTCTGATCCTCATTCTGCGGCCTCATTTCTGCGGCCTTGGCCGCAGAACAGGGCGCAAAATGCGCCTGATGGAGCATCCTAAAATCTAACCATGCTATGCAATACTAAGCAAGATGCAACCAAATAAACATGCATGAAGAGAGATGAAATAGGCAATAATGCATACACACAATAAATACACAACACATTCAAGAATGAGACTTATGCAAGTGATGTGTGTGTGTGCATCTACTTCTCTTCATTGCAAGAAACACTAAGTATGATACCTTTGGAGTGCTTCTTCCCTTGAGGTCTTGAAAAGGGCCTTTGAGCATGATCTTCAATCACCTAACTACCCTTACAATTCAAACCCCCAATATGTGGTTTGTCTACGAAATAAGCCAATCAACAATGGGAATCCTTACATAGAGAATTGATCATTAAGTTGACCTCTAGCACGGAAAAACTCAACCACTTGTTGAATGTTGGAAAAGGCCCTAGTGACAAAAGAGGTCTTGGCTTTGAAGAAGACAAGGAGAGTCTCACTCCTAACAAGACCATATTTGTCAAGAGCTTAGGCAAGAAAGAGACTTCACCGGTGCAAACTCCTAGGAAGAAGATTGATCTAGGACAATGTTCACATAGTGCACAAGTGAAGGTAGCTTCAAGGAGACAACCTCAAGCTCAAAGAGTTCCTCATGCTAACTTCCCTCAATCGAAGATCCACAAAGGGAAGACTCCTATCATGCAAGCTCAATTGAATGAGCAAACTTGTCTTGGTCAACAACAAAGAAGAAGAGATCCTATCCAACAACCAAGACAACTACAACGACATGGGAATGCACCAAAGCATGCACACGGGAATGGTATGATTCCTAACTTTATTCCACTTGTCATTTTTGTGGAATTGATGGTTGATCGTGCCAAAACTGTGTTACATTTTGGCCCTCAATATCATGTCCTTTAGCTTGTTTTCGAGTGTATTAGGTGGTTTAATGTGTTTTGTTGAGCATGTGTAGGTCCATTCCATTTAAGTGATGTTAAATCTTATTTTGGAAGAAAAGAAGTCAAAAGATGGAGAAAATGAGCAAGTTGGAAGAACCATGGAAAATTGATTTTCAGCCAGTGCAGAACAGCCAAGTTTCAGGGCCTATATCTCTCAACTCCGATTGAATTGTGTGTTATACTACCTATGGATTGAAAGCCCCAGAAGTCTAGTTTCCGGCGCACTTTTCGGATCACAATTCTGATGTTTATAGAAAGAGTTATGCCCATTTTCGTAACGGTGCGCGAGGCTGAGAAATTCCAGGTGGTCGCTACTGCACTAGCGAACTTACTAGCGACTTTTTCAGCAACCAAGGTCAGTGAAGTTCGCTGGTAAAGTGGTCGCTACTGCACTAGCGAACTTGCTAGCGACTTTTTCAGCAACCAAGATCAGTGAAGTTCGCTACCTTGCTGGTCTCTACTGCACCAGCCAACTTGCCAGCGACCTTTCGTGCCAACTCAGCAAGTGACGGGTTTCAGACCCAAATTTTGGCACCTAGTATAAATATTCCTTTTTCTTTGTGATTTCACACACACCCCTTCATACTTACATCATTTTCTAACCTAGATCCAAGAATCATCTCTCCAAAATCCCTTCACCTTCCATCATCTTCTCTCGCCCAAAAATCAACCAAGATTCCACCTTTTTACATTTTCCCACCATTTTCTTCACATACTACCTTCACATAACCATTTCTCATCCATCCTTGGAGGTTTTGCAAGGGAGAAGAAGAGGAGTCTCAAGAGGGAGCTTTCAAGACCATGGGTTTTCTCTACTCTCTTGTTTTCTTCTTTCTTTTTCCTTTGATGTGTAACTAATTTCTTAGCTAGGGGATTAATGTAACCACATTGGACTACTCTATGTAATTAATTAGTCTATTTCTCTAATTCAATTCGATTTTAGTCTCAATTATTGAATCAATTGCTCTAATTTCTCTTCTCATGTTTTGTTGTGACCACAAGGGATGTGGGTTTGAGAATTGGTTTATTTAAGGTGTTGAGAGTAGGTGTGGGTGACCATCCCATCTAATTCTCTCACAAGCTTAGTAATTGGGAGAGTTGGTTTATGCATGACCATGCTAGACTAACTTGGCTAGAGTTTTAAGGATAAATGAAGGGATTGACCATTGCCTATTACATGACCATGTGTAGGTAATGGAAAAACCTAGAGCTTAATGGATTTATCTTAAAACAACCCTAAAATTGGATTGAAGTGCCTAATGAGACTAAGTGAGGACATTGAGTGGTCTAAGAAGGTTACATTGATTCCCTAGTGTTTTCTCCATATCATTCACTTTTTGTGTGTTCATTTGTGTGTTTAGCTTAGTTTTTAGTTGCAAGATTACATTTTTATTTCTCAAGTTTGCATATTTAGTGTCAAGTTTGCATTTTTATTCATCAAGGTTGCATTTTTACTTTAAAAGTTTGCATCTTTAAGCATTTGCAAGAATCCAAACCATTTTCCAAACCCCAAAGCATTATGCAATTTAAATTTCACGCACTTAGAGTAGATTTCTCCTAGGCTAATTAGTTTCAACCGATTGAATCACCGATCCCAGTGAACGAACTTGATTAAATTGAAAGTAACAATCTTTACTGCATCAATTTTGGCGCCGCTGCTGGGGATCGGCGTAGATTCATTAGTTGAATCTAGTTAGCTTAGTTTAGGTAATGTGTGTCATTTTACTTTTTAGTTTTATTTTAGTTTTTGTATCTTTTTACTTTGTTGGTAGTTTTGTTTCTAGTGTTTCAGGTTTTTCAGGTGCATGCACGGACGCCGTTCGCAAGGAGGATTTCTGTTCCCTGCCAACGATGACATCAACCGTGTGGGTCAACTTGCTAGACACTTTGAAGGGTTAGACCTTGTGGTTGATTTGGGAGACATCCGTACTACAGAAATGGAAGGAGTACATGAATTAGATGGACAAGGTCCTCTAGGGGAACAAAATGCTAGAAATGAGCGGGTTGTACGAGAGAGTCCACCGGGTTCTCCTACACGTGGACTAGACGAAGATATAAGGGCAATGAGGGAGTCCGGTCAACCAATGCTCTTAACCCAACCATCCCCAATCGTGTTAGATGCGGTGGCAAGGAGCTACGAGTTGAGGGGTATGCACATGAACATGCTTCCATCCTATAGCGGCACAGATATTGAAGACCCTCTTCAGTTCATGAAGGACTACCAAGCCATTGTAGAGAGCTTTCCAATAGGCCGACTCACAGAGGAATAATTGAAGATGAGGTGCTTTCGATATTGTTTGAAAGATGCGGCCAAGACTTGGTTCGGGTCATTGAGAGCCGGAGTTTTCACTACATGGAATGAGGTGTGCCAAGGATTTTTCGGTAGATTCTTCCCTGCCCCTAAGACAAAGGAAATCCGGATCCAAATTGCAAGCTTTAGTGAGGAAGAAGGTAAGCCCTTTCATCAAGCTTGGAGAAGATACAAAGAGCTCTTGGAGCAATGTCCACCCCACATGATTTCGGAAGAATACAAGGTTCGCACCTTCTATGACGGATTGACACCCTTCACACAAGCACTTGTTGACAACGCTTGTGGAGGTGTTCTCACCAAGAAATCCGCAGCAGAGATCAACGAAATTTATGAGACATTGGCCCTAAACTCCTACCATAGAGGCACAACCGCTAAAAAGGGAGGTATGTATGGCATTGACCGGAGTACGGAGGTGGCCATTCAACTCTCTACTATGTCAAAGCAAACGGAAGCTCTAACCAAGAATGTGAGTAAGCTACAAGCCGGAGCAAGCCATGTATGTGATGGGGGTCACCATTGTAGAGATGGGAATCAAGTTGGAGCGGAGGAGGCACAAGCCTTGAACTACCAAAGAGGAAGAAACGATCCGTATTCAAACACCTATAACCAAGGATGGCGGAACCACCACAATTTCTCCTATTCCGACCCAAACACCGCCTTGAATAGCCATCAAGTCACTCAACCGAACACTCAAGGATTCAACCAAGGAGGGTATAACCGAGGCAACTACCAGGGCCAAAGTTCAAACAACCCACCTCAACAATGGAACAACTCCACAAGTCAAGACAATACTTCCTATCAACCAAGGAAGCCATCATTGGAGGACATGGTGAATAACCTTGCTCAAAGTTCTCAATCCCTTGTTCGGAGTATTCAAGCCACCGATCAAAACTTGAACAACTTCATACAAATGTCCGACCGGAAGTTTACCAACTTGGAGGCATCAATGAAGAAGTTAGAAACACAAATGGGACAAATATCCTACATGGTGCACCGAAATGAGCCGGGAAGATTTCCTAGCCAATCCGAGCAAGCCAAGGCAGTGACAGTTTTGAGAAGTGGGCGAGTGTTGGACAATAAAGATGTTGGTGAGCCGAAAAGAAAGAAAGTCAAAGAGTCAGAATATGTGAGTGGAGAGGATGTTAGAGTGGAGGAGGAAGAAATAGTGGTTGAACCGACACCGAAGAAGACCTCCGTTCTACACAAGTCACCAAACCCCTATATACCGCCGATTCCATATCCGGGGAGAGTAGCAAGGGACAAGTTAAACAAGTCATTTAAGGACATTTTTGACATCCTCTCAAAGGTGAATGTCAACCTTCCCTTGCTTGATATGATAGAGAAGATGCCCGTTTATGCTAAGTTTTTCAAAAGTCTCCACACCAATAGGCAGAAGTTCGGGCCAAATCATCAAGAGTGCATAACGGGAAATGCTAATGCAGTTCTACAAAAGGAGCTTCCACCAAAGCTCAAGGATCCGGGTAGCTTTTGTATCAACATCACGGTTGGGGAAACCAAGCTTGAGAAGGCGATGTTAGATTTAGGTGCTAGCATCAATTTGATGCCCTTCTCCATTTACAAGCAACTAGAGTGGAATGAGCTCAAGCCGACCACGATGTCGCTCCTCCTTGCCGATGGTTCAGTGAGATATCCTAGAGGGATTGTGGAGGACGTGTTGGTACAAGTGGACAAACTTATCATCCCGGCAGATTTTGTGGTCCTAGACATGGACGATGTGAGCGGGGAGACGAATATGAGACCTATCCTTTTAGGTAGACCATTCATGAAGACGGCAAGGACGATCATTGATGTAAATGAAGGGAAGCTTTCCATGACCGTCTTGGATGAAACGGTAGAATTTAAGGTCTTCAAGTCAGATTTAAAGGACATTAGCTCAGTTGATTGTTTTGTCGTGGATGCAATTCCGTCACAAGACTACTCTAAGAATGCAAATGAGTATCTAGATGAGATCTTGGCACTTTTTGAAGAAAAATGTGAGGAAGGTGGTCAAGTTGGAGATACATGTGACAAACAAGCATCCTCAGAAATCATTGAGCTAAAGAATGAAAATGCCAACTTGTTGAAGGAAGTGGAAGCCCTTAGAAAAGAAAGGGATGAGGCAAACAAGAGGGTTGAAGATCTTGCAAGGCTAGTAGAAGAGCAAGAGGAAGACTTTGCCCGAAAAACAAGAAAATTGCAATGGCAAGTGGAATTGAAAGACAAGACGATTGATGCCATCAAGGAGGATTTGAGTTGGAAGGAGAATGCCTTGAAGGTGGCAAAGGTAAGGGAATGTGATTGCTTGGTGGAGCTTGAAAGAGCCGAGCAAACAATTGAAATGTTGACCAAGGAGGCAAGCAAGAAGGAAGAAACTTTGAAGGTCAACACCATCAAGGGAAATTCAAACCCTCCGAATGCAAGAGTTAACAAGACCAAAGGTAGTCGTTCTTATTTTCCTTATCATTGTTATTTTTGCCACACTAGGGGTCATAAAATAGCCCATTGTGCTATATTTATTGAAGTGTGCAAAAAGAAACAAAGCATGCCTATGGGGAAGCCAAAGAGAATTCGACAAGTTTGGGTCCGAAAGGACAAACTTGACCAAGTAAAAGAGGCTATTTTTGATGAAAAGAAAACTCTTGATATGAAAGAATGTCCTAAACTTTTTGATATGAATGGTGGTAGTACTAGTGGAGTAAATCCACCCTTGATTGTCTGAACTTGCTAATGTGTTTTGTGCTTGTGAAGGTTGCTATGTCTTCTAAAGGAAGCGTTTTGGAGTAATAACTACACGTGCATACATTTTGGAACATGGCTTTGTGGAGCCAAATTTTAATTTTTTTTTGCATAACATTTTGGGGTTGTAAATAATTTGAATATTTTGCAAGTTTTTGGTTCTAAGCTAGTTTTTGTAGCTCGTGTTGATGAAGCTAGGTTCTTGTTCTCTCGGATTGAAACACCAACAACTTGCAAGTCTTGGAGGGACAAGCAAGCCGAGAGAGCTCATAAAAAGAGCGAGAGCCGTGCATAGTTGACAAAAGCTTTAAATCAAGTGGAGAACGAAGTTTTGGCGCTTAAAGAGCCGTAGTGCTCTCATCCGTCTTGCCTAGACGTTAAATTGTGCACTTGGTGGGAGGCAACCCACCTAGGTACATTTCTTTCTTTCTTAGTTTATATTTGTTTTTATTTTGTTTTTACATTTTTGTTTAGAATAAGTGTGCGGATTTTTGTGTTGTGTTCAGTGCCTAGGATGTTTATGTTTCTTGCCTCCCATGCTTTGTTTATTTATTGTCCATGCATCTCATGTCATATAAAAATTGAAGACAATGTTTAAATTAGGTTTGGGGGTGTGGATTCATTATTTGAGTCATTTTTCATTTTACTTTTCCAAGTTTTTCTTTAACCATTGCGAAAGTCCCCTGTTTTGAAGATTTTGAGGTCGAATGTTTCATTTAAACTGTACCGTTTGGTGAGGAAATAAATTATTTTGCTCACGTTGTGTTATTTAATTTTTCGATACGGTTCCAACGATATAAAGAACATAAAATTCTGGGCGGGGGTTAAAAAGATATGAACGTTTCTTCGACCAAAGGTCATGGGCGATGCCCTGTTTTGACAAAACTGCACGTGAACCATCTTTGACGTCCAGTTACACAATTTTCCAATTCGAATTTTGAAATGTTTTCTAAATGAAAAGTGTGTATTTGTATGTCTATTTGCATGTGCCAAAATTTGAGAAATTTGTATTGAGTATTTGTGAAAATATGCACTGAAGAGTGGACATAGGTCAAAAGTCACCAGTGTTTTTGGAATTTTATCCTCTATGTAGAAATGGTCTTTCGCATTGTGTTTTTTTTTGTGTGTTTTGCGTCATGTTAGGTGCATGCCATTAGGCCGAACTCTCTTGTTTCCAACATTGGGGACAATGTTGAGTTTTGGTTTGGGGGTGTGGACGCCTTTGTGAGTCGTCTTTTTGAGTCTTGAGTCTTTTTGGTTTTGTGAGTCGTCTTTTTGGTGTCAAATTTTTCAAAAATTGTCGCATGGCCAAAATTTTCGAGCTTTAACTAGCTTGGGTGTGATGCCTTGAGCGTGTGCTTGTGGCGAGTTTATTTATGCTTGATGAGCTTATTAGTAGCTTGTTGTCACTCTAGGGTCTCACTTGCACTTTCATGGGCTAGTCCCATCCTTTTTGTGCTTAAGTTGAAGGGACTCGGTGCTCAATCGCATTGTTCTAATAGTGGAGATTACCTAGTGAGTTCACAAACACAAGCCTTAAAGAACGCATTTTGAGTGTTATCATTTTTCTAATCTTAAACACTTTTCTCGTCATGTGCATCATATGCCATAGGACACTACATCATATTTGTGGATTGCTTGATGGATACTTACATTCCCTTGATAGATGGATTTGTTGAGATGATCTTAGGCAATGTGTGTGCATTAACTACCATATTTAGCCTAAACACTTATCCATGTCCCTAATGTGTGCTCCATAGCCAACTTTGAGGCCAAACACTCACCTTTCATTTGGAACCACAACATAACCATATAACCACAAGCCTAAACACATGCCTACCCTTGTTGCCAATTATGTTAAGATGTGTAGTTGTGGTCTTGAAAGGAATAGCTCTAATATGTGAAAATAGCATGTACTTAGGCAAAAGCCGTGTAATGTGCTAGCAAAGGCTCAAAAATGTAAGAGTGCCAAAAAAATGAGCACTTGTGAGTTTAAAAATGCCAAAAGCAAAATTGTGAAAAGAAAGAAAGAAAAAAAAAAGTCTTGAAGAATTAAATGTAATGTACTCAAAGAAATTAGAGTGCAAATGTAAAAGCACAAGTGTAATGAAAGGTTATGTCTAGACTGTTGGGGAAAGTGCCCTAAGAACAAGTGTTGTTAATCTTTTGCTGAATTAATAATTAGATTGACATTCTATTACATATTTGTGTGCATTTAATGTTATTAATATTGTATTAATAACATAAAATTCCATGATTATTAAATGTAATATTAAACATAGTATATAAGTTGTTATATACATGAGGATTATGTTTAATATAATAATCTTAATTGTCTGTAATTGATAATTAAAGTTGGGATCTTTAATTAATTAAAATTACTAGTATGGTTCATTCCCATTAAGAATGGAACAGTTTTATCCGAACTGTTGATGTAGTGACATTAGAATGAAGGTACTTTGTATAATAAGATTATACAAGACATGGACGCGATAAATTGGAATCTTTAATAATCTCCGTCTTGAAATAAAGTATTCCCTTTTATCAATCAGATGGTCATATATGGAACGATCTTAATCCTGAGTATTTAATAGACTCCTACTTATAAAGTTGTGTCTTTTGACTTACTCGGTATGGTTTGCTCTAATTGCCAAACCTAAAAACCTTGTATCTTAGAGACATGATCATATACTTAGCTGGGAATGATAATATACAAGATGGAATCCATTCCTTCTTAATTGAAGTAGACAAACAGTTCTCTTGAGTAAATGATTCGGGTCTTGAACAATAGAGCGCTCAATTTATGATAAGATCATAAATAATTGTTTATTAGAGAATCACGGGCACTCAAGGATAAAGACGTAATTGAGAGGTCAACGGATTTGAACCTAGCTCATATTACGAACTGTTTATGGAGAATTGATCTATATGTAATGATTATATCAATGGACTGTTCGATTCCTATTCGAGTAATTAATTCTATAATAACAAGAGTACAGTTCCAGTTTTTTAGTGGAAAAAATCTAGAATTAATAAATCTAATATTTAATTAAAGAGTTTAATTAAATATTGAAGATTTATTGGAGCTTGAAATTATAGGTCCATGTGTCCCCATACCATCTCTATAATACTGTATTGAACATTAAGGTATACTGAGGCTTAGTGATTAATTTGGAATTAATCATCTATACATAAAGAAGTTTATGTATTGTTTTATTTATTAAATAATGTTTGATTATTTAATTATATGTATTAAATAATGTTTGATTATTTAATTATATGTATAAAATAATATTTTGATTATTTAATTATATGTATTAAATAATGTTTGATTATTTAATTATATGTATAAAATAATATTTTGATTATTTAATTATATGTATTAAATAATGTTTGATTATTTAATTATATGTATAAAATAATATTTTGATTATTTAATTATATATATATGTTTTAATAATTGGGGTGAGATGTATTATTGTTACTTTTAGTCATGAATGGGGTGGGTGGAAATCAAGTACCCTTGCTTTTTTTCAACTAGTGTTTTTTTCTTTTGTTTTGTTTTTTCTTTCATAATTGCATTTAAAGCATAGTGGAATTCTAGCTCCTATTCTATGATTCTTTACACCACCCACCCTAGTACTATGATAGTGGAAAAATACTACACCACCCAATATATATATATATATAGCTCTCTCTCTCACTCTCTCAAGAATGGAAGAAGCATAAAAAGAAAATATTTATTTTTGAGTTGATTCATATATTTTGAGCTTCATGAAAACAAGACAAGAAGAGTTCTTGTTTTGAGAAACACTAGTTCTAAACAAGAGAGTGATAACAAAAGAGAAAAATTATTTTTAAGGTCTAAGCCTCTAAAAATATTGTGAGATAGTCTCTCAATATTTTTCTAGTTGTCTCAAGTGTTGAGTACACAACTAGTACAGAAATTCAAGAGTTGAATTTTTCTGTTCAATACCGAGACGCCCACTCGTCGGTTCTTTGGTGTTGGAGATTCGGTGTGGAAGAACTTGGTTCGAGGGAATCACGAAGATTCTACAGTGGAGGAACTCGATTCGAGCGAATCACGGAAAGTCTACAAGGGTAACTATTTCCTTCCTTATTATTTATAGTTAAATATTAGAATCAATATAATCACAACGATCCGGCTAAAACGTTTTTTTTTTGTTGAAATTTTAAAAAACCGGGCCCACCGCACTTCCGCTGCGCGGATACCGGTTCCGGTTCCGGTTCACGGAACCAACAATTGGTATCAGAGCAAAGATAGTGGAGACTATCGATCCCTGGGAACTCTCACGCGTGATCGTGTGACGAAGCGTGGCTCTCCGCCCGGGGGCTCCTTAGAGGAGTGCTTTGATAGGTATCTATGGATGTCACCCCAAAGAGTTGGGACCGAGCCCATAGCCAATGTGATTGGGAATTGTAATTACAATCGGTACCAATGAGATTGGTGATTATAATCAACAATTGGTATCAGAGCCACGTTGTAATTTATATTGATTTTAATATTAAAATTGATTCCGGTAGTAGGCGCTTTGCATTAAATGTGATTTAATGGTTCTTTTTTATTCATGTGATGAATGGTAAATAAAAATGATTTTTGGTCGTTAATTATATGGTTCCTTTGGATTTTATGTTTTATCGCTTCTTCAATTTTTAGATAAAAAATTTGTAAACCCAAGGGGTATAGGATTTTTGTAAATTGTGATATTGAAGAGGATGGCGTTATCAACAAATCGATGAGATTGGATCGGATGCTGAAGAAAGATTACAACAAGACCATTTTTGTAATTTGATTTATTTATGGGTTGTAATTTAAATATCCAAAGGAACTCGGCCAAAATTCATTTAGTTTTTATTTTGCTTTTTCATATTATATTTTATGCGATAATTATATAATATGTTCATGCATATAATATGTCATCTTAGTTAGTAAGTGCCTACTGGAATCGTTATAACATGACATGCATACATATTCTATTCTAAAACTGTTTTAGATTAGAAAATGTTTTATAATTTGTTATAATTATTAATATTACATAATATTGGATATTTTGTAATTAAAATACGGCAATTCAAAATATTGAGTGGGAGAGGGTAATATGACAATATTACCCATAGTCTCTACCATTAGTACAACATCGTGAGATTTAAATGGCGCCTCGAGACGCTTTGATTTCGTCCTCCCTATGGAGGGTGTCCATTTGAGTCACAGCAAGGTTGTCTTCCATGTGATAGGATTTTTAGATGTATTTCAAAATTGACCTACCCTACGGCGGCAATTTTTGAGTTAAGTCTGAAAAATCTGAAATGGTAGGTTACACTCAAAAGATGTAATTAAGCTTGTTAATTACAATCTTGATCAAAGTAAACGGTGATTAATGAAAGTTGAAAATATGAGATATTTTGATTTAACTTTTATTGATTGAGAAAGTCTCAATTCAATTGTCAAATGCATGACTATTATTATTACATAATATTGGATATTTTGTAATTAAAATACGGCAATTCAAAATATTGAGTGGGAGAGGGTAATATGACAATGTTACCCATAGTCTCTACCATTAGTACAACATCGTGAGATTTAAATGGCGCCTCGAGACGCTTTGATTTCGTCCTCCCTACGGAGGGTGTCCATTTGAGTCATAGCAAGGTTGTCTTCCATGCGATAGGATTTTTAGATGTATTTCAAAATTGACCTACCCTACGGCGGTAATTTTTGAGTTAAGTCTGAAAAATCTGAAATGGTAGGTTACACTCAAAAGATGTAATTAAGCTTGTTAATTACAATCTTGATCAAAGTAAACGGTGATTAATGAAAGTTGAAAGTATGAGATATTTTGATTTAACTTTTATTGATTGAGAAAGTCTCAATTCAATTGTCAAATGCATGACCTATCCTACGACGGCACGTTATTTGTGAAAATTGAATTATCGTGGTAAATGAGTAAATAATTTTTCTGTATTTTTACATGCGCCATGCATCATATTTACATTACCGAAGTTTATATATGTGATATATATGAACTGTGCACACATATTAAATATGAATGATTGTTATTTAATTTCAGCAAACCAAACATGTCCAATCCAATAATCAAGATACTCGCTGCTGAAACTTTAACCGGTGAAAATTTTGTCAAATGGAAAAGTAACATGAACATCGTGCTTGTATGTGAAAACTTCAAGTTTGTCCTAACGGATGAATGTCCTCCACGCCCTCATGCCAAGTCATCAACAAATGTTGCTGAGGCATATGATCGTTGGCAAAATGCCAACAACAAAGCCCGCTGCTACCTGTTAGCAGGCATGTCTGACGTGCTTAGATGTAAGCATGAAACGGTTGAAACCGCAAAAGGGATTATGGACTCCCTACAGGCAATGTTTGGGCGCCCTTCTGAACAGTCTCGTCATGAGGCTGTAAAGGCGCTTATGAACGCCAGAATGAAAAAGGGTACTTCAATCCGCGAGCATACGCTCAAAATGATTGAACACATAAATGAGGCGGAAATACATGGTGCCAATATCGACGAAGCCACACAGGTGGGGATGATTTTAGAAACACTATCCCCTAACTTCCTTCAATTTAAAAGTAACTATTTCATGAATAAATTGAAGTACAACATGACTCAGTTGCTTAACGAGCTTCAAACCTTCGAATCCATTTTGAATGAAAAAGGAGGTGAGGCAAATGTTGCCGAAGCTACAACTTCCTCTTCTGGAAAGTCCAACAAGAGGAAGAATAAGAATAAAGGAAGTGGCAAGTTGAAAAACAAAAAGGGCAATTTCAAGGCTAAGAAAATCAACAACAACAAAGCAAAGAGCTCTGACAAAAAGGCCAAAGGAAAATGTTTCCACTGTGGCATAGATGGTCACTGGAAGAGGAACTGTAAAAAGTACCTCGAAGAGCTTAAGATCAAAAAGAAAGGTAAATCAGATTTACTTGTTCTAGAATCTTGTTTAGTTGAAAATGATATGTCTTCCTGGATAGTTGATTCAGGTGCGACTAACCATGTTTGTTGTTCTATGCAGATGTTTGATTCTGTAACAGAACTAGCCGATGGGGACTACACGATGAGAGTGGGTAATGGGGCTATGGTGTCAGCTAAAGCAGTGAGAGAAGTGAGACTTCTCTTTAATAATAAATTTCTTGTTTTGAACAATGTTTATTATATTCCCGGTTTTAGAAGAAATTTGATTTCTGTTTCAAGACTGTATGAACAATTATTTAAGGTTTCTTTTAATGATAAAGTTGTTATTATCTCTAGAAAGGGTTTAAATATTTGTTCTGGAATTTTGGACAACGGTCTCTATTTTTTAAGACCAACCTTTAACACACTGCTTAACACTGAAATGTTCAAAGTCGAACAACCAAAGTCTAAAAAGCAAAAGATTTCTCCTGATGATAACACATACCTATGGCATCTTAGACTAGGTCATATAAACCTAAATAGGATTGAAAGATTGGTAAAGGAAGGTCCTTTATGAGAGCTAAAAGTTGGCACTCTTCCAGTCTGTGAATCCTGTCTGGAAGGTAAAATGACTAAACGATCTTTTTCGGGAAAAGGTCAAAGAGCCAAAGAACCTCTTGAATTAATACATTCTGATGTGTGCGGTCAGATTAATGTACAAGCAAGAGGAGGATATGAATATTTCGTCACTTTTATTGACGATTATTCTAGGTATGGTTATATTTATTTAATGCAAAGGAAATCTGAAACTTTTGGAAAGTTTAAAGAATTCCAAGCCGAGGCTGAAAAGCAATTAAATAAATCGATTAAAACTCTTCGATCAGATCGAGGAGGTGAATACCTTGATAATGAATTCTTGGATCATTTAATCGAACATGGGATTTTATCCCAATTGACTGCACCTGGGACACCACAGCAAAACGGTGTCGCAGAAAGGAGAAATAGAACATTGCTTGATATGGTGAGATCCATGTTAAGTTACTCATCATTACACATGTCGTTCTGGGGATATGCACTACAGACTTCTGTATACATACTTAATTTAGTTCCATCTAAGTCTATACCTAAGACACCCTTAGAGTTGTGGAATGGTAGCAAAGTTAGTTTGCGACACATTCGCATATGGGGGTGTCCTGCACACGTACTTAAAGGTAGGACTGGGAAGTTGGAACCTCGATCTGAAGTATGCATATTTGTAGGATATCCAAAAGGAACAAGAGGAGGTTTGTTTTATAGTCATCAAGATAATAAAGTATTTGTATCGACAAATGCAACATTTCTTGAAAATAACTATATGACAAACTTCAAACCTCGTAGTAAAGTTATACTTGAGGAGTTACTTTCTGATGAGGTCAGACCAACATCGACAACTGTTGTCGAACGACAAAATGAGAAGACCACAACTCAAAATCAGAATGATTTACCACCTCGTCGTAGTGGGAGGGTTGTGAGACAACCTACTCGCTATGGACAAATTGGGGAAGCACAAGTTGTGATTTCTGATCTTGGTAAAGATGATCCATTGACATATCGATGTGCAATGGAAGATTCTGACAAAGAGAATTGGCAACAAGCAATGAATCTCGAGATGGAGTCAATGTACTCCAACTCAGTCTGGAAACTTGTAGACCTACCCGAAGGGGTTAAACCTATTGGTTGTAAATGGATCTACAAAAGAAAGAGGGGAGTGGATGGGAAAGTGGAAACTTTCAAAGCTAGGCTAGTGGCAAAGGGTTTTACCCAAAAAGAGGGAGTTGACTATGAAGAGACTTTCTCGCCAGTAGCCATGCTCAAATCCATCCGTATACTCTTATCCATTGCCGCATATTATGACTATGAGATATGGCAAATGGATGTTAAGACGGCTTTTTTGAATGGCCATCTTGACGAGAGCATCTATATGGTGCAACCAGAGGGGTTTATAGATAAAGGCCAAGAGCAAAAAGTTTGCCAGTTGCAAAAGTCCATCTATGGACTTAAGCAAGCTTCTCGATCTTGGAATATTAGATTTGATGAAGCAATTAAATCATATGGATTTGATCAAAATGTTGATGAGACTTGTGTCTACAAGTACATCAAAGAAAAGAAGGTGGTTTTCTTAATTCTTTACGTTGATGACATTCTTCTCATTGGGAATGATGTAGAATCTTTATCAAATGTAAAGAAATGGCTAGCTAACCAATTCCAAATGAAGGATTTGGGAGAGGCAAGTTATGTTCTTGGGATCCAACTTATACGAGATCGTAAGAACAAGCTGTTAGCATTGTCTCAAGCATCGTATATTGATAAGATGTTAATCAAGTTTGCAATGCAAAACTCCAAGAAAGGTAATCTACCTTCTCGTCATGGAGTTACTCTTTCTAAAGAGCAGTGTCCTAAAACACCTCAAGAGGAAGAGAATATGAGACACATTCCCTATGCCTCCGCAGTAGGCAGTCTTATGTATGCTATGTTATGTACTAAACCTGACATATGCTATGCAGTGGGAGTGGTCAGCCGGTATCAGTCTAACCCAGGATTAGATCATTGGGTAGCAGTTAAACGCATTCTCAAGTATCTTAGGAGAACGAGAAACTATATGCTTGTATATTCTGGTAGGGATTTGATTCCTATTGGCTACACTGATTCTGATTTTCAATCAAACAAAGACAGTCGAAAGTCGACGTCTGGGTCAGTGTTTACCATTGGTGGTGGAGCCATAGTATGGAAAAGCATCAAACAATCCTGCATAGCTGATTCCACTATGGAGGCTGAATACATGGCTGCCTGTGAAGCAGCTAAAGAAGCAGTCTGGCTCCGAAAGTTTTTATTTGATCTGGAAGTTGTTCCAGATATGGAAAAACCCATGACACTTTATTGTGATAACAGTGGAGCCGTGGCTAATTCAAAAGAACCTAGAAGCCACAAAAGAGGAAAACATATAGAGCGAAAGTATCACCTTATAAGAGAGATTGTCCATCGTGGTGATGTGACTGTTCTGAAGATTAGATCTGAAGACAACCTCGCAGATCCCTTCACAAAGACTCTTCCGGCAAAGAGTTTTGAAGGGCATCTAGAAGGACTGGGGTTAAAGGACATGTCTCATCTGCTTTAGGGCAAGTGGGAGATTGTTGGGGAAAGTGCCCTAAGAACAAGTGTTGTTAATCTTTTGCTGAATTAATAATTAGATTGACATTCTATTACATATTTGTGTGCATTTAATGTTATTAATATTGTATTAATAACATAAAATTCCATGATTATTAAATGTAATATTAAACATAGTATATAAGTTGTTATATACATGAGGATTATGTTTAATATAATAATCTTAATTGTCTGTAATTGATAATTAAAGTTGGGATCTTTAATTAATTAAAATTACTAGTATGGTTCATTCCCATTAAGAATGGAACAGTTTTATCCGAACTGTTGATGTAGTGACATTAGAATGAAGGTACTTTGTATAATAAGATTATACAAGACATGGACGCGATAAATTGGAATCTTTAATAATCTCCGTCTTGAAATAAAGTATTCCCTTTTATCAATCAGATGGTCATATATGGAACGATCTTAATCCTGAGTATTTAATAGACTCCTACTTATAAAGTTGTGTCTTTTGACTTACTCGGTATGGTTTGCTCTAATTGCCAAACCTAAAAACCTTGTATCTTAGAGACATGATCATATACTTAGCTGGGAATGATAATATACAAGATGGAATCCATTCCTTCTTAATTGAAGTAGACAAACAGTTCTCTTGAGTAAATGATTCGGGTCTTGAACAATAGAGCGCTCAATTTATGATAAGATCATAAATAATTGTTTATTAGAGAATCACGGGCACTCAAGGATAAAGACGTAATTGAGAGGTCAACGGATTTGAACCTAGCTCATATTACGAACTGTTTATGGAGAATTGATCTATATGTAATGATTATATCAATGGACTGTTCGATTCCTATTCGAGTAATTAATTCTATAATAACAAGAGTACAGTTCCAGTTTTTTAGTGGAAAAAATCTAGAATTAATAAATCTAATATTTAATTAAAGAGTTTAATTAAATATTGAAGATTTATTGGAGCTTGAAATTATAGGTCCATGTGTCCCCATACCATCTCTATAATACTGTATTGAACATTAAGGTATACTGAGGCTTAGTGATTAATTTGGAATTAATCATCTATACATAAAGAAGTTTATGTATTGTTTTATTTATTAAATAATGTTTGATTATTTAATTATATGTATTAAATAATGTTTGATTATTTAATTATATGTATAAAATAATATTTTGATTATTTAATTATATGTATTAAATAATGTTTGATTATTTAATTATATGTATAAAATAATATTTTGATTATTTAATTATATGTATTAAATAATGTTTGATTATTTAATTATATGTATAAAATAATATTTTGATTATTTAATTATATATATATGTTTTAATAATTGGGGTGAGATGTATTATTGTTACTTTTAGTCATGAATGGGGTGGGTGGAAATCAAGTACCCTTGCTTTTTTTCAACTAGTGTTTTTTTCTTTTGTTTTGTTTTTTCTTTCATAATTGCATTTAAAGCATAGTGGAATTCTAGCTCCTATTCTATGATTCTTTACACCACCCACCCTAGTACTATGATAGTGGAAAAATACTACACCACCCAATATATATATATATAGCTCTCTCTCTCACTCTCTCAAGAATGGAAGAAGCATAAAAAGAAAATATTTATTTTTGAGTTGATTCATATATTTTGAGCTTCATGAAAACAAGACAAGAAGAGTTCTTGTTTTGAGAAACACTAGTTCTAAACAAGAGAGTGATAACAAAAGAGAAAAATTATTTTTAAGGTCTAAGCCTCTAAAAATATTGTGAGATAGTCTCTCAATATTTTTCTAGTTGTCTCAAGTGTTGAGTACACAACTAGTACAGAAATTCAAGAGTTGAATTTTTCTGTTCAATACCGAGACGCCCACTCGTCGGTTCTTTGGTGTTGGAGATTCGGTGTGGAAGAACTTGGTTCGAGGGAATCACGAAGATTCTACAGTGGAGGAACTCGATTCGAGCGAATCACGGAAAGTCTACAAGGGTAACTATTTCCTTCCTTATTATTTATAGTTAAATATTAGAATCAATATAATCACAACGATCCGGCTAAAACGTTTTTTTTTTGTTGAAATTTTAAAAAACCGGGCCCACCGCACTTCCGCTACGCGGATACCGGTTCCGGTTCCGGTTCACGGAACCAACATAGACGCTAGCAATTAAAGATGGCAAGCAAGTAGAGGTAGAGTAAGAGTGTTATTTATTGTGTCTTAGCATGATTGGTGACCTTTGAATCCAATTTTTCCCATTCTTTCTTTCACCACATCTAACCCAATGGCCCCATTACAACCTAGGGAAAGACCTATTTGATCTTCAAAGAAATCTAGATTGGGAATGTTTGTTGAAGCATGATCTTTCCACGTCCATGGCATTTGATTCTTTCCAAGGCTAATTCACAAAGATATTAGCAGTTTTTCAATGTTATATTGTATGCAATGCATTAGATTTCTATGCTTAAGCTCTATCTTTGCATACCTTGCATGAGTGTGAACTTAGGACTCCGAGCGGAAAGAAAAGAGAGAATCCACGTGAGGCCTAGAGTTGAAGCGAATTATGTTCAAGGTGTGAGAGTGAGTAGTTCCTAATATGAGAGCACTTTTAGGTGTGGGATCCGTGATTGTGTGAGTTCCCTTGAGTGCCATCGAGTTGATTTAGAACATTTTGCATGAGTCTACTTCTCTCTATCACACTCCATTGTATCTCATTACCGGTTGGAAATGCGGCATTTTGAATTATTTGTTTTGTGTCTAGAGAAATTCTAGGTCGAGTCACTTTTGTTATTAAGTCTTATTTGTTTTATCTTGTGTTTGCTCGAGGACGAGCAAAGGTTTGGTTTGGGGGTATTTGATCGTGCCAAAACTGTGTTACATTTTAGCCCTCAATATCATGTCCTTTAGCTTGTTTTCGAGTGTATTAGGTGGTTTAATGTGTTTTGTTGAGCATGTGTAGGTCCATTCCATTTAAGTGATGTTAAATCTTATTTTGGAAGAAAAGAAGTCAAAAGATGGAGAAAATGAGCAAGTTGGAAGAACCATGGAAAATTGATTTTCAGCCAGTGCAGAACAGCCAAGTTTCAGGGCCTATATCTCTCAACTCCGATTGAATTATGTGTTATACTACCTATGTATTGAAAGCCCCGGAAGTCTAGTTTCCGGCGCACTTTTCGGATCACAATTCCGATGTTTATAGAAAGAGTTATGCCCATTTTCGTAACGGTGCGAGAGGCTGAGAAATTCCAGGTGGTCGCTACTGCACTAGCGAACTTACTAGCGACTTTTTCAGCAACCAAGGTCAGTGAAGTTCGCTGGTAAAGTGGTCACTACTGCACTAGCGAACTTGCTAGCGACTTTTTCAGCAACCAAGATCAGTGAAGTTCGCTACCTTGCTGGTTGCTACTGCACCAGCCAACTTGCCAGCGACCTTTCGTGCCAACTCAGCAAGTGACGGGTTTCAGACCCAAATTTTGGCACCTAGTATAAATATTCCCTTTTCTTTGTGATTTCACACACACCCCTTCATACTTACATCATTTTCTAACCTAGATCCAAGAATCATCTCTCCAAAATCCCTTCACCTTCCATCATCTTCTCTCGCCCAAAAATCAACCAAGATTCCACCTTTTTACATTTTCCCACCATTTTCTTCACATACTACCTTCACATAACCATTTCTCATCCATCCTTGGAGGTTTTGCAAGGGAGAAGAAGAGGAGTCTCAAGAGGGAGCTTTCAAGACCATGGGTTTTCTCTACTCTCTTGTTTTCTTCTTTCTTTTTCCTTTGATGTGTAACTAATTTCTTAGCTAGGGGATTAATGTAACCACATTGGACTACTCTATGTAATTAATTAGTCTATTTCTCTAATTCAATTCGATTTTAGTCTCAATTATTGAATCAATTGCTCTAATTTCTCTTCTCATGTTTTGTTGTGACCACAAGGGATGTGGGTTTGAGAATTGGTTTATTTAAGGTGTTGAGAGTAGGTGTGGGTGACCATCCCATCTAATTCTCTCACAAGCTTAGTAATTGGGAGAGTTGGTTTATGCATGACCATGCTAGACTAACTTGGCTAGAGTTTTAAGGATAAATGAATTAGGGATTGACCATTGCCTATTACATGACCATGTGTAGGTAATGGAAAAACCTAGAGCTTAATGGATTTATCTTAAAACAACCCTAAAATTGGATTGAAGTGCCTAATGAGACTAAGTGAGGACATTGAGTGGTCTAAGAAGGTTACATTGATTCCCTAGTGTTTTCTCCATATCATTCACTTTTTGTGTGTTCATTTGTGTGTTTAGCTTAGTTTTTAGTTGCAAGATTACATTTTTATTTCTCAAGTTTGCATCTTTAGTGTCAAGTTTGCATTTTTATTCATCAAGGTTGCATTTTTACTTTAAAAGTTTGCATCTTTAAGCATTTGCAAGAATCCAAACCATTTTCCAAACCCCAAAGCGTTATGCAATTTAAATTTCATGCACTTAGAGTAGATTTCTC
The DNA here is from genome assembly GCA_954870605.1 of Acer campestre. Classification (NCBI taxonomy): domain Eukaryota; kingdom Viridiplantae; phylum Streptophyta; class Magnoliopsida; order Sapindales; family Sapindaceae; genus Acer; species Acer campestre. Next base: position 11,314,672 of record OX940801.1, on the reverse strand, counting down.
CTAGGCTAATTAGTTTCAACCGATTGAATCATCGATCCCAGTGAACGAACTTGATTAAATTGAAAGTAACAATCTTTACTGCATCAATGGTCACATTAGACCAAGTTGCTTTTATTACATTCAAATGTGTAGAGTTAAAAGAATGATAGAAAAGAGAAAGGTAGAGCTAGAATGCATGTTGACATAAAGGAAGAAACTCATTTGCATGATCCTTTAACTTCTAAAGCTCTAGAACCTTTGTCCACTAGGAAGAAATCTATATCACCTAAGTGGATAAGAAAAAATAATGAACCCGCTTGCTACGAGACTAACAAGTCTCATATAGGTTCAACCGAGTCTAATGGACTTGGAAGGTCCATAGGACCTCATGACCTTCATTGTTGAAAGGTGGTTTTTGACCCCATATGGGGAACTCAAGCAAAGAGAGTTTTTGCATACTTGATGCATGCAAAATATTTTAAAGATCTTATGCTTCTTTGTTGATTGCTTGAGTAAGCTTGGTTGCACATATGTATATATGTTTTCTATTCTATAAGTGTGAACCTTGCTTTGTTTTCAATCCATGTCATATTTATGTTCAAACATGCATTTTTGGACTAGGAAATTTACATAGGAAGTATGATTTGAATGACCTATAGTTATTTCCATGACATGATGATTCTTAATAACATGCTAAATGTCTTTTGAAAAGCATGAAATTCAAATGACATGCTCAAATGAAAAAGCATGAATTGATGATTGCATAATTCTTAAATGCAAAACTTGTGTGAAAAAGCTTATGAGACTCAAATTGATTAAATGATCTTGTATCCGGTCAAAGGATTTTACAATCCAAATGTCTCTCTTTCTTTATTTGTTGAACATGGCTACCATCATATGGGTTTCATATCCGGAAAAATCAAATAGGGTGCAAAGTCGCTCATGCCATGTTTCGCTTATAAAGTTGGATATAGTGTTTATTAAAATTGAAAATCAATAAATTCTCTATATCTTTGCTTCTCTTATGACATTGGTAAAATTGGTTTGAATTCTCATTAGAAACCTTTGTCATTTGCTTTGCCAAATACCATTGTATTTTGGACTTGAATGCTACATGTCTTGTATGCAAAGCATTTTTGATTCACACATTTTATGAAAATAAATCTCCTTGTTTCTCTCCAATTATTTGAGTAGCATAAGTGACTAACATGAATATGCAAATATCTTGTATGCTATTATCTCTCTTTACGATGAGTGACCTTGTTGGGGACTACTCCTTTGCCTATATCATGACAAAAGGGGGAGTAGAATGTGGTAAGGGGAGTTGCTAAATTGTTGTGGCAATTTGTGCATGTTGGGGAGATTACATTTTGAGGGGGAGCATTGCATTCACATACATTACATGATGTTGTGCTTAAATTACGTAAATGCAAATGCTTGGTTTTTCTCACATGATTAATCTCACATGTATGTGTATTGGAAAATATAAAAACCTTGTTCTCCGGGATTGATTGTTCTACAAGAGATTGAAGACTTCAAGATTTTATTTTTTATATCTCTTTGTAATGTAGAAAATCATTGTAGACCCTAAGTTTCTATTTTTTGTTGTGAGGAATCAATGTGAGTGGTGGTTTTGTCACGAAATAGCCAAAGGGGGAGATTGTAAGGATTTCCGGTTTTTGATTGGCTTATTTCGTGTGCAAACCATATATTGGGGTTGTTTGTAAAGGGTAGCTTAAGTGATAGGTGTTCATGCTTAATGACCCTTCTCAAGACCTCAAGGTGGACAAGCACTCAAAGGTATATCTTGTGCTTACTTTCCTATTGAAGAGATGTAGTTGCACACACTCACTTGTAATGCTTGCATATGTATGCTTTACTTTAGTATGCATTCTCTTCAAATGTCACTTTTCACACTAGCACATTGCTTGTCATATCTTGTTGTGTGTTTTGTGTCGTGTAATTCGTTTCCCGAATATGTTCGGAAACGTCCGCGCTCGCACGATAATGTGCTTGGTTTTACGCGAGGATCGCCTTCGGAGAATGCCCTTGGCTTCTCCTTTGGTTTCACCATCATTAGAGAAACGGCGGTTTGATCGGCGGCCATTGACCGCCGAATGAAACCGCCGTTTGATTCCAGAAAGCTCTGGACTGAATCTGCGGTTACGATCGGCGGTCAGGCCGCCGAATCGAAACCGCCGAATAGACCTGATGCATTTATTATTCTCGGGTTTGATTCTGCGGTTTAATCGGCGGCCTGGCCGCCGAATTGAAACCGTCGAATTAGATATTTTAGGTCGGTTTCATTTTGGGTTTTGATCGGCGGTTTCGCTTGACCGCCGAATCTGGTCACCGAATGAACCCCTGCTTCTCGGGTTCAATTCGACGGTTACATTCTGCGGCCACGACCGCAGAATGAAACTGCCGATCGGTGATTTCAAGGGCAAAATTGTCTTTTCACTTGCCCTGTTCTTGATGCCTATAAATATCATACTTTCTCATATCTCTAACTTAGTTCTCTGACTCTAAAAGAACCCTAAACTTGAAAGAGAGATTTTTGAGAGAAAATCAAATCAAGAACTCATTTTTACACACTCAAAACCTTTCTCATATGCATCTAAATATCATCTAGCATTTTCTAGCATAGTTAGGATGCTTGCTTGCATGGGTTTTGGTCAACACACATCCTTTGGTATGTTCTTCACTAATCTCATCTAAGCTTAGTGTTTTATTTATCAAAGAAATCTCTTATATTATTTGTATGCTCTTAGAATATATTCTAGATACAAAATAGAGATTGTTGTGTTGACATGTTTGTGTGTTGTATTTTGATAGCAATATCTAGGTTATTTTATCTATGATTTGCTAAGCTATTTGACGTGTCATTTAGCTATTGACATTTAGGATTGCATTTATTGTTATCTAATCATCCTAGATAAGCATCTAAGGTTACCTAGCTTTATTTGCTCATTGAATATCATTATATATTCACATAGGTTGTTATCTCTTCATTGAGAAGTAAGTCTTGCGTATATCTTCCGGGATTAGGTTGCTTAGATCGCAAGCAATTGAAGTCTTGTTGTGATAGACCGGGATTAGGTCGGACACCGGGATTAGGTGGTCACACAAGCAATTGGACTAGGTTCACTCATACCGGGATTAGGTAGATGTGTAATTATATACTGGGAGTAGGTTGTAATCGTTTAACACATTTAGTGGATTCGAGGTTCGAGTGTGGCGCACTATACAGCCCGTGGTTTTTCCCGTTAGGGTTTCCACGTAAATATCAAGTGTCATTTATAATTCCGCACCATATTACACTTGTTATTGTTTTGACTAGTTTGGGGAATTTTCGTAATATTGACTTAACGCGAAAATTGGGTAATATCGTTAAAATCTATTCACCCCCCCTCTAGATTCATATTAGAACACACCGTGTTATTTGTTTCAGCTTGCATTTGGGGTTAGGTTTAATGATCGTGTGACGGGCAAGTTGGAGGCTTTTGCTAGCCGAGCTAAGATTGTTCACATTGATATTGATTCGGCTGAGATTGGGAAGAATAAGCAGCCTCATGTGTCGGTTTGTGCAGATGTCAATGTCTCATTGAAAGGTATAAATAGGTTATTGAAGAGTAAAGGAGGGAAGGGTACTAAGTTTGATTTTTCGGCTTGGAGGGAGGAGCTCGATGAGCAGAAGGTCAAGTATCCTTTAAATTTTAAGACATTTGGAGAAGCCATTCCTCCTCAGTATGCAATTCAGCTTCTTGACGAGTTGACTGACGGGGAAGCGATTATTAGTACTGGTGTTGGTGTTAGAAGTAATAGTCAAAAGCTGAGTCAAGAGTCAGTCAATGATCAAGATCACTACAGCTCTACATCAGCTCATGTAGCATCACATTACTCAAATGATCAATCTGAAAGTATTGGAAGTTTTGCTACAATGCTTGCTTACTCAGTAAACAACATTTAGGAATGATACAGGTCATGATGGTCATGATATGAGCATCATGATCAATGGACGACATCATCATCAGCTTAAAACTTTTGGTGGGAAAACTCAGCTGTAAATGAATTCTGTTGTAACAGAATTGCCAAGTGGCAATCTGATCTATTTCTGTTGACACACGAATAGTGTGAGTATAAGAGCATCCACATTGGTGGAGTGATAAAACAAGACCCACTTATTGCCACATCATCAAAAACGGATCTTGTTTTCAAATAATGGGTCTTCCCATTTGGGTCTCTTTTATTTGGATCCATTTTCCCCACAATGGGGCAAAATTAAAAAAAGAGAAATGGATCTGAAATGAACTTAATAGTAAGAACACAAGATCACAAGAAGAAATCAAAAGATAGACAACATATAAATATGATATTTTATTCACTTCTCAATATATTTACAACTTGGTGAGACCTCCCTTTTATAGGCTCACAATGTAGTAGTTACAAACTTGAAAAGACACAAGCAATTAACTTGAGAATCAATGGAGCCATAAACTTAAGAGTAAATGATACCATAAACTTGAGCATAAATTGTAGAAGATGAAGGATCACAAGTTACATTGTGAGTTGGACATTCACTTATATTTCATAACACTCCCCCTTGAATGTCCATTTTACATAGAATATGCCTCATTAAAACCTTGACTAAAAAAAAACCCTATGGGAAAAAATTCTAGTAAAGGAAAAAGAGTACATCATTCACATGTATTTGAAAAGTAGTATTGGAGGTGATAACAACTGCCTCATTAAAACCTTACTGAGAAAAACCTATGGGATAAAAACTCAGTGAAGGAAAAAGAGTACAGTTTACAGATTTTCCTTTAAAACAATTATTCCCCCTCATCAATATGCTCATTTTGATGTCCCCGTCTCAATTGTTTGAGAAATATTTTTCAATTGCCGCATCCCAATATTATATACTAACTTCGTGAATGTTGCGGTTGGCAACGCTTTTATGAATAAATCTGCAAGATTTTCACTTGAGCGCATTTTTTGAACATCTATTTCACCATTCTTTTGGACCTTATGTGTATAAAAGAATTTTGGTGAAATGTGCTTAGTTCGATCACCTTTAATATAGCCTCATTTAATCTGTGTAATGCAGGCAGCATTATCTTCATATAATATTGTGGGACTATTTTTTATTGAAGATAGTCCACATGTCTCCCGAATATGTTATATCATAGATCTTAACCAAATAGACTCCCTGCTAGCTTCATGAATTGCCAATATCTCTGAATGGTTTGAGGAAGTGGCAACCATTGTTTGTTTAACAGATCTCCATGAGATAGCAGTATTTCCACAGGTAAATAAATATCCTGTTTGTGATCAGGCTTTATGTGGATCAGAAAGGTATCCAGCATCCGCATATCCGGATAATTGTGATTTTGATCCCTTTGAGTAAAATAATCCCATATCAATTGTTCCACAAAGATAACGCAATACATGCTTAACACCATTCCAATGTCTTCTCGTTGGTGCAGAACTATACCTTGCCAGTAAATTGACTGCAAATGCAATGTCAGGCCTTGTACAATTTGCAAGGTACATAAGCGCTCCAATTGCATTTAAATATGGTACTCCAGGACCAAGAAGCTCTTCACCAACTTCTTTTGGACGAAATGGATCTTTGTCCATATCAAGTGATCGAACAACCATTGGAGTGCTTAATGGATAAGCTTTATCCATATAAAAACGCTTTAAGATTTTTTCTGTATATGTTGATTGATGAATAAATATTCCACTTGGTAAATGCTCGATCTGCAGGCCAAGGCAAAATTTTGTTTTACCAAGATCTTTCATTTCAAATTCATCTTTTAAGTAAGATGCAGTTTTTGTGAGTTCTTCAAGATAGCCAATGAGATTTAAATCATCAATATATACCGCAATGATAGCAAATCCAATTTCTGATTTTTTAATGAACACACGTGGGCAAATTGGATTATTTGCATATCCTTCTTTCAATAAATATTCGCTTAAGCGATTGTACCATATGCGTCCAGATTGTTTTAACCCGTATAAGGATCTTTGTAGCTTAATTGAATACAAGCTTCTATGTTTTAAATTTTCATTCATTTTATATCCTTCAGGGATTTTCATATATATATATATCAGTATCAATAGATCCATACAGGTATGCTGTTACTACGTCCATAAGATGCATATCAAGCCCTTCTGAGGCTGCAAAACTAATCAAAAATCGAAATGTGATTGCATCCATCACCGGGGAATAAGTCTCCTCATAGTCAATACCTGGTCTCTGCGAGAAACCTTGTGCTACGAGTCGTGCTTTATATCTCACAATCTCATTTTTCTCATTTCGTTTTCTAACAAAAACCCATTTATACCCGACAGGTTTGACGTCTTCAGGCGTCAGGACAACCGGTCCAAAAACTTCACGTTTTTCGAGCGAATTTGGTTCTGCTTGAATCGCTTCTTTCCATTTTGGCCAATCTTTTCTATGTCGACACTCTTCCATTATTGTTGGTTCAACATCTTCATCATTAATCATAATATCAAAAGCGACAGCAAATGCAAATTTATCATCAATGTTAATATTTCTTCGATCCAGAAATTTCTTAGAACCAACATAATCTATTAAGATTCGTTCATGCATCTCATTTAGGGAGATTAAAATTTCTTTATTTTGTAAATCTACAGGATCATTTTGTTCCTCTTCAGGGGAATTTTGTATTTCCTTAGTTGGTGGTACAGATACTTCTTCAGGAGTAATTTGATCAGTTTTGGATTGATTAATTTTTGCTATCTTATTTTCGATGATGGCTTCTTCAGGAGAGCCACTTTTATTTTGAAGCTTCATTTGTATTCTCCTTTTCCTTGGAGTTAAGTCTTTTGCACCAATTGGTCTACCATGCTTCAAGTGTGGTTTAATTTAATTTACCTTATCTAATTGTCCTTCAAGGACATCAACCCTTGCTGGGACATTCTCAGCAGGTATATGTGATTTTACTATTTTCTTTGAATCGGTAAATGCATCTGGAATTTGATTTTTAATATTTTGCAACTGAATAATCCTTTGAACTTCAAGTTCACATCGATTTGTTCGAGGATCAAAATGAGATAAAGATGATGCATTCCATATAAGTTCACGTCGTTTATCTGTTTTTTCTCCCCCTAACGACGGAAAAACTCGTTCATCAAATTGGCAATCTGCAAATCTTGCGGTAAAAATATCTCCTGTTAAAGGCTCAAGATATCTAATTATTGAAGGAGAATCATAACCAACATAAATTCCAAGTTTTCGTTGAGGACCCATTTTTGTCCTTTGTGGGGGTGAAATTGGAACATAAACAACACAACAAAAAATTCTCAAATGAGAAATATTTGGTTGTTGTCCAAGGACAAGTTGTGAAGGTGAAAAATTATGATAACTAGTTGGTCGAATACGAATTAACGATGCAGCATGTAATATTGCATGTCCTCATGAAGAAACAGGTAATTTTGATTTTAAAAGTAAAGACCTGGCAATTAATTGAAGACGTTTTATCAAAGATTCTGCCAAACCATTTTGAGTATGGACATGTGCAACAGGATGCTCTATATCAATACCGATTGACATGCAATAATCATCAAAAGCCTTAGATGTAAATTCACATGCATTATCTAGTCTAATTTTTCTAATTTGATAATCAGGAAATTGTGCTCGTAATTTAATAATTTGAGCAAGAAGTCTGGCAAATGCAACAGTACGGGTAGAGAGCAAACAAAAATGTGACCACCTAGTTGACGCATCTATTAAAACCATGAAATATCGAAAAGGTCCACAAGATGGGTGAATGGGTCCACAAATATCACCCTGAATTCTTTCCAAAAAACTTGGAGATTCAAAATTGACCTTCGTTGTGGATGGTCTTGTAATTAATTTGCCTTGAGAACAAGCTACACATGGGTTATCAGAAGGTATAAAAGAATCTTCAGGTTCTTTAAGGAATGTCCATGTGAGTTTTCAACAATTCTCCGCATCATAATTGATCCTGGATGACCAAGTCTATCATGCCAAAGAATAAAAGTCTTTGGATAATTGAACTTCTGGTTCAATACAAGATTTGTTTCTATAGTTCGTATGGTAGTTTGATACAACCCAGAAGAAAGTCCAAAAAATCTTTCTAGTATCTGCTTCTGGCATGATACAACAGAAGTGATACAAAGGTATTCTATATTACCTTCATTAGTAGTCTCAATGTGGTACTGATTAAGACGAATATCTTTAAAACTTAGCAAATTTCTTCTGGAATTGCTAGAATATAAAGCATCATTAATTTGTAATTTTGTCCCATTTGGTAACAAAATATTTGCTCTTCCGGAGCCGTCTATTAGGTTTGTAGTACCTGATATTGTGTTAACATTAGCTTTAGCTAATTTTAAGTGAGTGAAATATTTTTTTGTTTCGAAGTATTGTATGCGTTGTGGCACTGTCTACAAGACATTCATCTCCATCATTCATCTTTCGATTGTTCAAATCATTAGTATGATCCGAAGCCATCTTCACATGTATAAATTTAAGTTAATAAAAAATATATATATTGAGGAGATTACAAGTTAATAAAGAAATAATTGAAAACAAAACTCAAACTTCATTTAAAAGCAAACTAAATAATAAGACAAATATATCTCTCAAAAGCACACACTGTAGGGAATTTTATTAGAATCACACTCAAAATACGCTAGAACACTCAAAACAAACTTAAACATACTAGTAACACACCAAAAACATTATGAAAAACACACTAAAAAATAATACCAAACATGCTAATTGGTATTAACATGTCCATCACCAATCAAGTGGCCAATATTTCCATTTGGGTCTTCAAAGAAATCTGAAACGTCTAGGTGAGTTATATCAACAAGCTCATCATGATCAATGAAATTTGTTTCCACCTCCTTTCCTTTTGCCTTCAATGATGCTTGATAAAGTTCCACAAGGTGTTTAGGTGTACGACAGGTACGTGACCAATGTCCTTTTACTCCACATCGGAAACAAGCATTGTCATGATTTTTAGAGGGTTTGTTTTGAAAAACTTTCCCCTTTTCCTGTTTTTCATCATTGTTGTTCCACTTCTGGTGGTTTGGTTTAGATTTCTTATTATGACCCCCTCGGCCTTGGTAATGACCACGCCCACGACCACGATAACCGCCACGGTTATTTGATGAATTAGCATTCGCTTATGGGAATACTACAGTTCCAGTTGGGCGAGATTGATGATTTTTTCATCAAAAGCTCATTATTTTGCTCAGCCACAAGAAGACATGAAATTAACTCAGAATATTTGGTAAATCTACGCTCTCGATATTGCTGCTGCAGGAGCAAATTCGAGGCATGAAAAGTAGAAAATATTTTTTCTAACATGTCTTGTTCAGTTATTGTCTCTCCATATAATTTCAATTGAGAGACAATCATAAATAATGAAGAATTATACTCACGGACCGATTTGAAATCTTGCAATCGTAGATGCATCCAGGCATAACGAGCATTTGGAAGTATCACCGTTTTCTGGTGATTAAATCTCTCTTTTAAATTTTTCCAAAGCTCAAATGGATTTTTGACAGTAAGATACTCAGATTTCAATCCTTCATGGAGATGGTGCCGAAGGAAAATCATTGCCCTAGCACGGTCCTGTGAAGATGCTTCATTTTTTTCTTTAATCATTTCTCCCAGATTCTTAGCATCAAGTTGGATTTCAGCATCAAGAATCCATGACAGATAGTTGTCACCAGAAATATCAAGAGCAGCAAATTCAAGTTTTGTGATGTTCGACATATTCAGTTAGCTTATCAGAGCTACTTCGTGCTGATAACGTGAAATGAACTTAATAGTAAGAACACAATATCACAAGAAGAAATCAAAAGATAGACAACATATAAATATGATATTTTATTCACTTCTCAATATATTTACAGCTTGGTGAGACCTCCCTTTTATAGGCTCACAATGTAGTAGTTACAAACTTGAAAAGACACAAGCAATTAACTTGAGAATCAATGGAGCTATAAACTTAAGAGTAAATGATACCATAAACTTGAGCATAAATTGTAGAAGATGAAGGATCACAAGTTACATTGTGAGTTGGACATTCACTTATATTTCATAACAGGATCCACTTTTTTTACTTTTTTCTAAACAATCATTACTCTTCTTTAAAATATTATATATATATATATTAATAAAGAAATTATATAATATATTTTAAATATCAACACTATCAACAATTATTTAACAAATTATAATTCATTTAAAAAAAATTATTAATTTAAAATTATCACAACCGAATTACATCAACAATAAAAATAAATATTTAAAACAAAATATTGTATACGATTAGACATGGCATCGGTTTCGGTTTGAATCCAGCTTCGATTCTGAACCTTCAAAATCGGCTCCGATTCCGATTTTAAAGGTTCGATTCCGGTTTCAGTTTCGGTTTCGGTTTCGGTTTCGGTTTCGGTTTCGGTTTCGGTTTCGGTTTTGAAGGTTCAGTTCCGGTTTCGATTCTGATTCCAGTTCCTCGGTTTCGATCCGGTCCGGTCCGGTCCGGTCCTGTCTTAACGGTTAAGCCGGTTCGGGTCTGGTGTTCCGACGGTTCGAGTCTAGCTGTTCCAACGGTTCGGGTTTGACGGTTCCGACGGTTCAGTTCCAGTTCTAGTCCGATTTTTAACGGTTCCGACGGTTTAGTTCCGCTTCCGATTTCAGTTTCGTCGGTTCCAACGGTTCGGTTTCATTACTTTTTTAACTTTTTTCCAAACAATTATTACTCTTCTTTCAAATATTATATATATGATTAAACGCTCACCCCTAATTAAATTTATTTATATTTTGTCATTATGTATATAATTATTGAAATTAATAATAATATATTTAAATTTAAATAATTGAAATATAAATATTAAATTTATATATATTTTTTCATTATATATATATTTTTTGAAATTAATAATTATATATTTTAATTTAAATTATATATATATAAATATATATTAAAAAAAAAAAAAAAAAGCCCAACCCAATGATTGGAGAGGGTTGGGAATCCAACCCCAATCATTGGGCAAGACCCAAATTGGGTTCCAAATTTGGAACTCTATTTGGGTCTAGTCTTGTGGAGCCCACTTTTGGCTCTTGTTTTTTGGATCCCATTTACAACCAATGTGGCTCAATTTCATCAAACCCAAAATGGGTCTTGTAAAAGTGGGTCTCATTTTGCAACCAATGTGGATGCTCTAAAAGAATGAATCTAGATCATTCTCTGTATGAAAAAAAAAAATCATTCTATCAAATGAAAATATTCAGAGCTTCTTCTGAGCTTTCTCTTCCTCTGTTTATCTTTAGCATTGTTCTTGTATTTCTCTTACAAGCATTTCATCAAACACCTAGTTGTTTCTATCAAACACTGTTATTTTACAGTTGGGCAACATCAGATGTGGGCTGCTCAGTTTTACAAGTATAAAAGACCTCGCCAGTGGTTAACATCCGGTGGACTAGGAGCTATGGGTTTCGGATTGCCTGCTGCTATTGGAGCTGCTGTTGCACACCCTGGTCGACATAGATGGTGATGGGAGTTTCCTCATGAATGTGCAGGAGTTGGCTACTATTAAGGTCGAGAATCTACCTGTTAAGATATTGTTGTTGAATAATCAGCACCTGGGTATGGTGATGCAATGGGAGGATCGATTTTACAAGTCAAACAGGGCTCATGCTTATCTTGGAGATCCGACGAGAGAGTTAGAAATATTCCCAAACATGTCGAAATTCGCTAAAGCGTGTGGAATCCCATCAGCACGTGTATCTTTGAAGAAAGATCTTAGAGCTGCAATTCAGACTATGCTGGACACGCCGGGACCATACCTGCTGGATGTGATCCATCTATTAGAGATAGAGATTCACATGATAACAACTAGAACTAACTACAGCCGTTACCGTGTATAATTAGGACTTTATACCTTAGCTGTATGTGTATATTTAGGACTTTATATCTTAGCTGTATCAATTTTACATTCACGCAAACTCTACTGTACATTGTATAAATAGCACCACCTATCAATGAAACGTCAAGGTCATTATTTTTTACACAATTAATCTGATTCTATTATGGTATCAGAGCTCAGCTAAAGAATTAGCTTAAGATCCTACAACTCTAAATTTTCTTTTCTTCTATCATATTTCTGTTCTCTAAATCTGCACACAGCCGTAAATCAATATGACTACTTCCAACCCAACCGTTGCCTCCTCCTCCTCTACCTCTGCCCCTCAGGTTACTCTAACAGGAACAACAAATAATAACACCTATCAGTCTCCGTCTCTCATTGCTATCAACTCTACTCAAGTCCCTATCAAATTATCGAAAGGTGATAATTATGCTGCATGGAAATCTCAATTCGAAAATCTACTCTTTGACTATGATCTCATGGGATATCTTGACGGTACCACGCCGTGTCCCTCTATCTCTATCTCAGTCTCAACTGACACCACCAATGGTCAAGAACCTGACCAAGTCGCTACCAATCCTGCTCGTCAGATTTGGCTTCGCCAAGATCGCCTTCTACTTCATGCCATACAAGTCTCATGTATGGGTGCAGCTCAATCTATTGTCACTCGATCCACCACCTCTGCTCAAGCGTGGTCGAAACTTGAAGCTACATATGCAAACCGGTCCAATACTCGCAAACTTGGCCTTCTTGACTCCTTAACGAATGTCAGCCTGGAAGACAAATCCGTAGCGGATTATATGCTGGGAATCAAATCCATCATTGATAACCTTGAATTGATTGGTCATTCAGTTGATGACGGTGCACTCGTAATACACACATTGAATGGATTAAGTTCGGCCTACATGCCTCTTGCTTCAGCCGTTCGTGCCCAAGATACACCAATCTCCTTTGAAGAATTGTATGACAAATTACTAGACCATGAAGCATACCTTCGCCAGGAAGACTCTAAGAAATCCGGCACACAAATTACTGCCCAATTCAATCAAAGATCATTCAATCGTCGAGGCCGTGGACAGCATGGCAATTTTTCTTCTCCTACCGGCCAACACCACCAATTTGGCTCACAAAATTCCTCAAGTCATTCATCACCATCTGGACAGCACTCAAGCAATTACCGTGGCACCAATTCCACTCACCACAACAACTACCAAACTCACAATCAACCTCATGCAGCTCACCAAAATCAACAGTGGCGTCCTCCTAATTCTCAAGTCTCATCTCGTCCCATATGTCAGCTTTGTGACAAATTTGGGCACACAACCCGCACTTGCCGCTCCCGATCTAATCCAACAGCTCCAACTTGGCCTCAGGCTAACCACATGACATCTGATCAATCTAGCTCTCGCAATGCCAACAATTGGATACTTGACTCAGGGGCCTCCCACCACATGACTTCGGATCTTCAAAATCTGTCGCTCCACTCTGAATATGGTGGTCCAGAGGATATTATGCTTGGTGACGGTAAAACAATCCCTATCACTCATATTGGCTCTACTTTATTGCATAATTATGATCAATCTTTTCGCCTGAAACATGTGTTGTGTTCCCCAAAAATTTCCCACAATCTAGTCTTTGTATCTCAATTCTGTACTCATAATCATGCATCGATTGAATTTTTCCCTGACCATTTTCTTGTGAAGGATCTGACCACAGGGGCATCCTTGGTCCGCGGCCAGAATAAAGAAAATCTTTATGTCTGGCCATCGTCCAGTCACTTGCGTCAACCAGTGTCTAAAGTCTGCTTACATTCCACGTCTGTCAACCCGGTCACCTCTCAGCATGAGTGGCACTGTCGTCTAGGCCATCCTTCCGCACAAGTTCTTCAACGGCTTATCCAGTCTCACAATCTTCCTGTTACCAAGTCTAGGTCTCAATTTTCTTCATGTTTTGCTTGTCATTGTAATAAAAGTCATAGATTACCGTTTGGTAAATCATCTCTGACCAGTAATAAACCATTCGAAATTTTATTTACTGACGTTTGGGGTCCAGCTCATATCTCATCTTTTGATAATTTTCGTTACCATGTTATCTTTGTAGACTACTTCTCTAAGTACACTTGGCTATACCCACTTAAACACAAATCTGAGGTCCCCCACGTCTTTAAGAGGTTTAAAACATTGGTCGAGAATTTTTTTAATACCAAAATTAAAACGGTGTATTCAGATGGTAGTGGGGAAGCCCATGCACTTGGCATTGAGCTGAATAATATGGGAATTCAACACCTTAAATCTCCTCCTCACACACCTGAGCACGTAGGCACAGCTGAACGTAAACATAGGCATGTGGTGGAAACGGCTCTAACCCTGCTTCACCATGCGTCTGTACCTGTCAAATACTGGTCTTTAGCCTTTCGAGCAGCGGTTTATCTGATAAATCGCATGCCCACCCCGGTTCTCAACAATCATTCCCCATATCATCTCCTCTTTGCCAGAGACCAAACTACCGGAAGCTCCGTGTATTTGGTTGTCTTTGCTACCCTTGGCTACGGCCATATATCTCCCACAAACTTCAACCCCGCTCGAAACCATGTGTCTTTGTAGGTTACTCCACCGACCATAATGCGTTTCTATGTCTAGATCGTCTCACCAATAGAGTCTACGTTTCCCGTCATGTGATTTTTGTCGAAACGGAATTTCCGTTCACCCACAATGTCACCCATGTGTCTCCCCACATTCCTCCCAATATTTCTGCCTGGTTTCCGTCAGCTACACCTGGGGTCAGGTCCGATCAACAGCTGGTCCATCATGCTACAAATATCTCTTCACATCTCCCACTTGAAACAACTCCACATGATATAATCCACATCCCCGTGTCCTCCCCTGCCCAACCTTTACCTCCACAGCTGGCCAGTCCCGATCAGCCCACATCCACCGAATTCCATCCAACTTTGTGCCCCACTCCACCGCCTGATACTGCACCCATAACTGATCCACCACTTGGATCGACCGCAACCACTACAACCTCACCTGTCATACCCACGGTCTCGGCAAGCACACTGCCCGACCAGCAACCTTCATCACCCACTCATGTAATTCACACTAGATCAAAGAGTCATATCTTCAAACCGAAACCCGTATTCGACCTTCATGTTACTGCTCACACCCCACCTCAAACAGAACCAACATCATTGTCTCAGGCCCAGAAACACATTGAATGGCGACAAGCCATGAGTGACGAATATGATGCTCTTGTGAAAAATGCCACGTGGGATTTGGTTCCACCTCATCCGTCTCAAAATGTGGTAGGCTGTAAGTGGATTTTTCGGATCAAATGCCACCCTGATGGTACAGTGGCACGGTACAAAGCCCGCCTGGTGGCAAAAGGTTTTCATCAACGCCCTGGTGTCGACTTTACTGATACATTACCCCTGTGGTGAAACCTGTTACTGTTCGACTTATTTTAATGATTGCTGTCACTAACGGTTGGTCTCTGCGCCAACTAGATGTCAACAATGCTTTTTTGCAGGGTTCACTGACTGATGATGTTTATATGGTACAGCCCCCTGATTTCACTAATACCTCCAACCCGTAGTTTGTGTGCAAAATGCGCAAGGCGATCTATGGTCTTCGTCAGGCTCCGCGCGCGTGGTACACGGAACTTCGTACTTTTTTACTGAATGCAGGGTTCACTAATTCCATCAGTGATGCTTCTCTATTCATTTACCACCGCTCTGGTCACACACTGTATCTCCTCGTTTATGTTGATGACATTATTGTCACTGGCTCGTCTGACTCTCAGGTCCATAATTTTATCACCACTCTAGCTCATCGGTTCTCCCTTAAGGATCTTGGGTTACTCTCCTTCTTCCTTGGTGTTGAGGCTCACCATTCTCCACGAGGGTTGTTTCTCTCTCAACAGAAGTACATTCGAGATCTCCTAGCTAAGACTAATATGTCTGACGCGAAGCCTATCTCGACACCGCTCTCCCTAACAGATCCTCTAAAATTGGATGATGGCAGCTCCTCAACCGATTCCACTCAGTATAGGCAGGTGATAGGCTCCCTGCAATACTTGTCCCTAACTCGTCCTGATGTCTCATTGGCAGTGAACAAATTGTCTCAGTTTATGCATCGGCCAACCTCAAACCACTGGGTTGCTGTCAAGCGAGTACTTAGGTATCTCAAAGGCTCCATTGACCATGGCTTACTCATCTCTCGAGGCTCCCCACTTCGCCTTCTTGCCTTTGCTGATGCTGACTGGGCGAGTGATCCTGACGACAGGCGTTCCACTACGGCATATGTTGTATTCCTAGGCTCTACACACATCAGCTGGAGCTCCAAGAAGCAACATACAGTTGCCCACTCGTCTACTGAAGCCGAATATCGTGCCATAGCCTCAACAGCCGCGGAGCTCAATTGGATCGGCCACCTCATCCAAGAACTTCGGCTACAGGTGCCTGGCCCTCCTGTCATCTACTGCGACAATGCCGGTGCCACATATATCTGTGCCAACCCCATCTTCCACAGTCGCATGAAACATGTCGCTATTGATTTTTTCTTTGTTCGGGATCAGGTCGCACGTCAACAACTACGTGTCGCACATGTTAATACGAAGGACCAGCTAGCCGATTCCCTCACCAAAGCTCTATCCCGCAAGCATTTTCAAGATCATCGGTTCAAGATAGGCATCCTACCCGGAAGCTCTATCTTGCGGGGGCATATTAGAGATAGAGATTCACATGATAACAACTAGAGCTAACTACAGCCGTTACCGTGTATAATTAGGACTTTATACCTTAGCTGTACGTGTATATTTAGGACTTTATATCTTAGCTGTATCAATTTTACATTCACGCAAACTCTACTGTACATTGTATAAATAGCACCACCTATCAATGAAACGTCAAGGTCATTATTTTTTACACAATTAGTCTGATTCTATTACCATCCCCTTCAAGAGTATGTGTTACCTATGTTCCCGAGTGGTGGAGCTTTTAGAGACATCATCATAGATGGTGATGGGAGAACACAGCATTGATCTATCTGAATTCTCAGCACCAAATATGAATACGTTGGTAATGTATTTCATGTAGGCAGTGTTTCTACTTTGTAATTTGCAAGTTTGTTAAAAGTGTTTTCAAACTCAAAAAAAAATATTCCCCACATAAATAAGAAATCCACTATAATAGCCAAATAACCAGTGATATTGCTTTGATTGGACCCAAAAAAATAAAAGTGAAACAAAAATTAAGAAAAGAATTCCAAGTATAAAAGTAATCTTCTTTGGATGTGGAATGTGAGTACGTGTTGAGGAACAAAACAAAAACAACTATAAATCTGTGGTCTAATTTTATGATTTTATGATTTTAAAGTCTAGCAACTGCTTTAAGCAACTTTTATTATTATTAGGGTTTATTCGTGACAAAAAAATCCTTGGAATATGTAAAATCTATGTGTTAATTCCAAAAATTGAACCATCTAAAACGTTTATTGATCAACTGTAACCATCTAAAATGAGGAAAAAACGAATAATATAGAAGTTGTTTAATGTCCCAATGTCCCATCAGATAATTTTTATCAGATGCGAGATTTAAAGTTTCTGCACTTTAATGTAAAAGGGGGAATTGCACAAACAGCCTCAAGGTTTAATGAAATTGCACATATATGGCAGTTTTGGCCATATACACACAAACTTCCCTCAACATTTGAAAATTGTTGTACAAACATCCTTTACCGTTAGATGGATCCGTTAGTCAATGGTCAAAAGTGTAAAAAGTCTATAATACCCTTTATTTTTATTTTAAATAAACTAAAAAATAAGATAAAATATATTAAAAATATATATTTTTTTTAATATATTTAAAAATATATTTTAGATAACATGAATGTATCTTAAATCTGAAAGCTGGAAAAAAAATTCATCTTTACAAATAAAAAAAAATAGTTTTTTAAACAATTTAATAATAAACAAATTTTAAATTTTAAATTTATTTAAAATCAAGGGGGAATTGCACAAACTATTTTTATTTTATTTTTTGAAGATGAATTTTTTTTTCCAACTTTCAGATTTAAGATACATCCATATTTCCTAAATGATTTTTTAATATTTTTTTATCTTACTTTTGAATTTTTTATTTTGTTTAAAATAAAAATATGGGGTATTTTAGACTTTTAGCACGTTTGATCATTGACTAATGGATCCATCTAACTGTAGGGGATGTTTGTGCAACAATTTTCAAATGTTGAGGGAAGTTTGTGCGTATATGGTCAAAACTGTCATATTTGTGTAATTTTATCAAATCTCAGGGGATGTTTGTGCAATTCTTCCAATGTAAAATAGTCTTGATTTTCAGAGTTAACCCTTAAGTTATAAATTTCCTAAAATTGGTTGAATCTTAATGTTAAGAGTTTGCTAAAGACACAATATCTATAAATCTAGGATCCCGCACCTGAAAATGACTATTGGTATTGTAATTAGGTAACCATATCCCAATATAAAATGAATTAATTTTAATAATTTGATTATATTATTTTCCAAACAAAACTAAGACCAATAGACCAGTTTGCCAACACAAATATAATAAAAATCTGAGTGTTGTATATATATAGTTTTAATGTAGGGTAATAATCATAGTCACAGACTTTTGCAGTGAGTATTTCTCGGCAAACTAATATATCAAATACTATGTATATATCATATATGAGTTATGATCGAAAATGGATTGATTCAATTATCATCGTGTAAAATTTGATCTCAATTCAATGATTATGTGACCCTAACTTGCACGTATTGTGAAAGACTTGTAGCAAAGCAAAAGAAGAACAAAGAAGAACAAAGCAGAGCAGAAGAATTGAAACGAGAGAATTTCTATTATTGAAGGTTTTTGTTTTTCTGTATTTTGTTAATTGATAAATACAAGAGAACTCGTCTATATATATACAGAGTAGAAGGTCATCTGATTTGCGTGAGGAGCCTGATAGAGTTTGTTAGAAATGGCGCCAAAACTCTAACAACCTGAGAGAGACAATATCAGCTGTATGAGACCTCAGTGTTAGTTACTGTGAGCCATCACAATACTAAGATTATCATTCTTGACATGGTTCAACATCCCCCCGCAAACGAAGCTTGGATTTGTCCAGAATGAGTTTGTCTTTTAGAAGATTGAATCTGCCAATACCCAGTGATTTAGTAAGGATGTCTGCAGTTTGATTTTCAGTTGGAATGTATCGCACATCCAACTCCCTTGAGTCTATCTTATCACGAATGAAATGAAGGTCCAACTCTATATGTTTGGTTCTTGAATGAAATACTGGATTCTATGCCAAAGAGCCAGCACCAGTGTTATCACACCATAAAATTGGAGTAGAAGAGAGAGGCAATCCTATTTCAGACAGTAAGGCCTTCAACCAGACAACTTCAGTGGCAGCTTGTGCCAAGGCACGATACTCTGCCTCACAGCTCGATCTAGCAACAACCTTTTGTTTCCTTGAGCTCCATGAGACTAAATTCCCACCAAGGAACATACACCAGCCACTTGTAGATTTTTGGTCATCCAGATTGCTTGCCCAATCAGCATTAGAGAAGCCTTCCAAAGTTACCAAGGAAGAAGAAGAAGTTGGCCTGAAATGAAGGCCTGCATTTAAGGTTCCTTTGATGTACCTGAGTATACGTTTACAGGCCTGCCAATGAACAATTGTAGGAGCAGCAAGATATTGGCTTAACCTGTTGACAGCAAAAGATATGTCAGGTCTAGTTAACGTCAGATATTGCAAAGCCCCGATGGTACTCCTATACAAGGATGGATCCGAGAAAGGTTCCCCATCCGATTTAGTGAGTTTTGCACCTGTGCACATAGGTGTGGGACAGCTTGTGTAGTCACTCATCTTAGTTTTACTTAACAGATCAGAAGCATACTTGCTTTGAGTCAAGCTAATACCACTAGGAGACCTTGAAGCTTCAAAACCAAGAAAGTAGTTTAGGTCCCCTAAATCCTTCAAGGCAAAGAACTTATTCAAATCCTGCACTACCTAAGACACCAGCTGAGAGTCATTTCCTGTTAGCAAGATATCATCAACATAAACCAGTAGGAGAACCAAGCTATTATGTCTTTTAAAAATAAAGAGAGAGGTATCAGCCCTTGAATTCGTAAAGCCCCTGAATTCGTAAAGCCCCATTGTCCCAATGTCGATTTCAGCTTGTCATACCAAGCCCTCAGCGCCTGCTTAAGTCCATAAAGAGACTTAACCAGGTGACAAACATAATCAGAATGATGAGAATTGACATACCCCTCTGGCTGCTCCATGAAAACTGACTCCTTCAGCTCCCCATTCAAGAATGCATTGTTGATATCTAGTTGTCTAATGTCCCAATGATGAAGAACAGCAAGAGACAACACCACTCTAATTGTTGAGGACTTAACTACTGGACTGAAAGTCTCAAGAAAATCAACTCCAGCAGTCTGATGAAACCCCTTGGCAACAAGACGTGCCTTATATCTCTGAATAGATCCATCTTGATTGTGTTTCACTCTAAACACCCACTTATTGCCCACTACATTTATGTCAGCACTTCTCGGAACCAAAATCCAAGTCTGATTCTTCAACAAGGCATTATACTCCTCATCCATTACTGATTTCCACTTAGGATCTGACAGGGCCTCAACAACTTTAGTAGGCTCTTTGATTGAAGTAAAGGCTGCAGTAACAAAGGCTCTAGGCTTGAGAGAACCTGTTCTTGATCTGGTAATCATGGGGTGAGTAGAGGGTTGTGTGGAGACATTTGGAGCAGTGGATGTATATAAGGTGTGATCAGACAGAGAATCATGCACAGGAGATGTTGGTAATGTAATTGAAAAAGGAATAGCTGGTAAGGAAGTATTATTCTTATGTGTGATTTTGGACAACACATTGACAGGTAAACTTGATTCATTGTTTGCATCTCTGCTATCTTCACAATTGAATAGAGTAGAATAAGGAAAATCTCTTTCATTGAAAGATACATGCCTAGAGATATAAATTCGACCACTAGGATGTAGGCACTTGAACCCCTTATGGCTGTCACTATAGCCAATAAAAATACACTTCTCAGTATGAAATTGGAACTTATTTCTGTGATATGGTCTTAAAAAAGGAAAACAAGCACAGCCAAAAGTCTTTAGAGACTGATAATCAGGAGGAATATTGTATAACCTTTGAAGAGGAGACACATGATTAAGAATAGGAGTTGGCAATCTATTGATAATGTAGACATCAGTATGAAAAGCCTCCCACCAAAAAGAGAGTGGAAGCTGAGCCTGAGCAAGTAGAGTAAGTCCAACTTAAACAATATGTCTGTGTTTTCGTTCAGCAGTGCCATTCTGCTGATGAGTGTGAGGGCAAGAATGACGAAAAGAAACCCCTAGCTGACTCAGATGATGAGCTAAAGGTCTAAACTCCCCACCCCAATCACTTTGAACACATTTAATCTTACCATTAAAAGCAAGTTCAACATGTTTCTGAAACCTGAGAAAAGTGTCTTTAACTTGTGATTTGGATTCAAGTGGATAAATCCAAGTGAATCTAGAAAAGGCATCAATGAAATGGACATAGTACTTGAAACCTTGTTGAGACACATGAGGAGATGGTTCCCATACATCAGTAAAAATCAACTCAAGAGGAGCTTTGTAAACTGTTTTAGACAATGGAAATGGCAGCTGATGAAGCTTGCCACATTGACATGCATAACAGAATTCTAAAGATGATTGAGCAGTACAGGGTAGATTTTGACTTCTTAGCACCTGTTTTAAAATTGGAAACGAAGGGTGCCCAAGTTTGTTGTGCCATAGGTATAAACCAGAATCTTTATTACTAGAGCTGAAAATGTTACAAGGTTTTATTTTGTTTACATTGTAACAAGACACGGCAGTAATACCATCAGAGGTATTCTTTTCACAAGACTTTTTACAAACACAGACATGACTTGACACACATGAAGAACAAATGCTATTGGAATTTGACACAAACAAGGCGTGCAACTTGGAACCAGTGGACTTGACATTAATGGATGAAAGAACCAGCTGATAGAGGCCATTTTTCAGTCCCCCTTCCACCAGAACTTTCTTCGTTTCCTTGTCCTTAACCAAGCAGAAATCAAAGTTAAACTCTACTATGACATCATTGTCCTTTGTAAACTGAGATATGCTTAGCAGATTTTTGGTAATTGATGGAACATGCAGAATATTGTTCAAAAATAAAGGTATTTGAGGAGATGTGTATGAAGATATAACAGAGGAACCAATATGTGAAATAGGGAGTTTTGCACCATTACCTACTGAGACATTATCTGAACCTTTGTAATCAATTTTGTGTGAAAGATTCTGAACATCACTGGTGATGTGATTCGTGGCACCACTATCCATATACCACGAGGGATCCATGATAGTGCTTGGTGAGGCAATGTAGGCACTTGCATTAGAGAGATTAGGAAATCCCTGCAACTGCGTCTGATTAGAGAAACTCTGCATCTGCGTCTGATTTGGCATATTAGCATTGTATTGACTCACATTTGCCTGAAAGCCTGAGTGTGAGCCTTGACCTTGATGTATCTGATTCGTTGACGGTTGCATATTTTGCAAAGTTAGACCCTGAAATGCTTGATCAAAACGCTTGTAACATGATGAAACTACATGTCCAGTTTTTCCACATAATTGACAGATAAATCTTAAGCCAGATCTCCCTCCATTCCTTCCTTTATTTCTACCTCTAGAGTAACCACCTCTATAGTTGTTATTTCCTCTGAAGTTACCATTGTAAGCATACTGAGCAGATGCATTACTTATATCAAGAGAGGTAGCAGCACTATGCTTAGCTAATCTACTCTCATAACTCATCAATTGATACTGCACCTGACTAAGACTAATCTCTCCTTGCCTTCCAGTAACATTAACGACTACTGCATCATATTCCATACATAGTCCTCCTAAAATTTGAGAAATTAATTCTCCTTCGGTTAAAGGTTGACCAGCTGCAGCAAGATCTTCACTAATATTTTTCATCTTTAAAACATAATCACTCACAGACAAGGCTCCTTTCTTAGTGTTTTGTATTTCATCCCTCAGCTGTAAAACTCTAGCCTTTGATTGCAGAGCAAACAGACTCTCAAGAGTGTTCCATACTTCACGAGATGTAACACAGTGAGTTACATGACCAAAAACAGATTCACTTAAGGTTGAGAACAACCAACACACAATCAATTGATCAGCCTTTTTCCAGGAGGTAAAATCATCATTTATCACTAAATTTTCTTGATTTTCTTCATTTGAGTTTGACTGACTCGATTGAATATATTTTGGTGGACATGTGCTAGATCCAAAAACAAAATTTTCTAAATCAAAGGCTCTAATGACTGGAAGAACTCATGATTTCCAAAAACTATAGTTGTTTCGATTTAGTTTTATAGGAAGCTTGAAATTTAAATCAGAAGACGTAACCTGACATTTCTGTTTCTGAGAGTTCAAACAATCGCTACTAGTGGTGTTGTTTCCACCAGATCCAGATCCTCCATTTGAGCCTGAGTCTGTAATAGCCATGACAGTTAGTCTGATGGCTCTGATACCATGAAAGACTTGTAGCAAAGCAAAAGAAGAACAAAGAAGAACAAAGCAGAGCAGAAGAATTGAAACGAGAGAATTTCTATTATTGAAGGTTTTTGTTTTTCTGTATTTTGTTAATTGATAAATACAAGAGAACTCGTCTATATATATACAGAGTAGAAGGTCATCTGATTTGCGTGAGGAGCCTGATAGAGTTTGTTAGAAATGGCGCCAAAACTCTAACAACCTGAGAGAGACAATATCAGCTGTATGAGACCTCAGTGTTAGTTACCGTGAGCCATCACAGTACTAAGATTATCATTCTTGACATGGTTCAACATGCCATGTATATTTCATGTATATGCATATTTGATAAGTTTTTTTTTTTTTTTTTTTTTTGGCATAGTACTTTTTAAGTTCTCATGATTAATAAAGATGTAGAATGGCCTTAAGAATTTCAAATAGATTAACAAATAAAAAGGGAAGCATGTAACAATCTTTCATAATTATGACAATTTTAATCATGACTTTAATTACATCGTTGATCACCACCACTATCTTAACCAGATTTATTAAATGAGACAACACACGTACATAATTACGATAATAACAAAATAATTTTTCATGTTCAATGAATTTATAAACAACAAAACTTAATTTTGGCTTAAGGGGTTGATAAAATTTCTTTTTAAAAGAAAAATCAAATTGATAAATATGGTAAGATCCATCATGTACTGATAGAGTAATCGGTATTAGCTAGTGTTTGTACAAAATACTCCTCTTTCTCTACTAATAATTATGCATTTTTTTTTTCTATGAAGAACTGGTAACTTGTTATTCAAGAAAGATATTTAACCTGAAAAAGGAATATAATTTTAAGTATTCCTCTTTCTTGTTTTTAGCATTTTACCATTAAACATTTGTTTTCCTTGTTTTGTAGAGGTTATAACGTGTAAGAAGCAGGATGGCAAAGTTGTTTTTCTTCTTTTTAATGTTTGACAAATTGCAAAATTAATCATGAAAATATCATTCCCTGCATAAATAAGTAATCCACTATAATAGCCAAGTTATCGATCTTCATCCACCATTTATTTCCAAAATCCCACGTGGGTTCACCTAAAATGTTAAAAGGTTATTAATATTTGCACAAGATTTTGATTGCTAATTGTTGCGGCTATAGACGTGGGATCAGGATTCTTCACTCATCTTAATTATTCTCACATTTCCTTTACCTCCATAATCTATTATCACATGTTTAATATAACAAATCAATGGTTTGAAATATATTTTTATATTAATTTTTACCTTTTTACTCCACAAAAAGTTAGAATTAATCAAGACTATTTATTTAGGTCAGGACAAAGTGAGATGACTAGGTGAGGAAGGATCTAAATCCATGGGCGTGACATGTAATTATGAAAAACTACAGGGTGTATTGTTGAATAAACGGTTCTAATTGGAATACTTCAATATTTAGTTGAATAAACAGTTCTTTTACAATTAAAAAATAAAATACTTCAATATTTAATTAGTTTATATGATAATTAGTTTATCATCGGCTGAGTTATATATATTTTTCCACCTGTAACAGATATGGGATCATAAGGTGAACCCACACGGTATTCGGGATGAACTTGTATAAAACCAAGACATATCAAATTGTAACACCCCTGATATCCATCTGTCTTTTGTACATAACAAGGATCTATATTAGTCTTGAAAAACAAATAAAGATACAAGAAATGCATATAAGAAATTAATTCTTATGGTCTAAAGGTGTGAGTTCACCTGAAATGTTAAGATGATTATTTGTTTATACTTATAAATGGTAAAAGAAGATAAAGTTTCATTTTGAAAATTTCTTTCTTTCTTTTAGAATAATTTATTTATTAAATAATAAATTGTTGTGTAAAAGAAAACAAATGAAGATTAATATATAATGTTGAGACTAAAATTAAATTGCTCATACAAATAAATCAAAAATACATATTTTCATAAAACTAGATACATGAAAGTAATGACTTACTGCCCAACCAAATTGTATGCTTTTGAGTTCAGCTGGAGGTCCACCTTCCAACCAGATCAGGGTCAAATTGTATTCATGGTGTTTATAACAAACTCCTTTTCATAATCTAAAACAATCATTGTAATATAGTTAAGTATACTTACATGTCTGCTTGATGTACTAGTACGAATATTTCCAAGGTGCAATTTGGATATTGATTTTAATTCTGTATGGTTGGTAATTCGACTTCTTTGAATAGGTACCATTCCCTTTGGATAGCTATCTTTAGTTTGAAGAGGAAAGTATCGAATGATAACTTGTTATTGCTTTTGTATTTTGGTAAAGAACTAGTATTCATCTGCAAAATATATAATTATACATTGATGTTTAAAACAAATGAAGTATAATTTTTTTTTAACAGCAAATTAACTTTATTTCAAGTCCCAAAAGCCAAAGAGCAAGCAAACACCTAATGGGCTAAGACACACCCAAATGAGCAAACAAACAGAAAGGAAACTACCCAACCAAACCCATAAAAGCCCCCAAAAACCACAAAACAAAACAGAAGACATAAATGAAGTATAATATAAACAAGAACTATAATTTTCTTTAAAAAAAAAAAAAAAAGACTATAATTCCCTCAAATGAATTGAATTATATGTATCTGGATTTTGTAATTTTTCAATAAGACTATGTCGAAAGCAAGTTGTTTGTAAATATCCACACAATCATATTCATCGGTGTGTTTTGGTTGTACAAGTAATTTCAACATAATTGTTGTTAATCATCCTAGCTTGTTTCTTCTTTCTATTTTAAACTTAACATGATTTGTAATTACACACAAACTCTGATAAAATTTTTTTTTTTTTTTTTGAACAATAATTCTAAAATATTATAAACCGAGGCCAAAGCCAACAAGAACCCAAGGCAAAAGCCAAAGGACGCAACAACAAGACAGCACACCAGCACAAAGCAGCAGCCCAGAAAAAACAACAGAAAACACAACCATTGTATCATGATAAATTTTAATCAACAAAAGCTTTGAGATCTGAATGGAGGATTGCCATACCTTTTGCGATTGCCTAGAAACTTTGCATCCACATTCAACTCTATAGCAACTGAATTGCATAGAAACTTTGCATCCACATTCAACTCCGTAGCAACTGAAACCAAGAAATAGGACAACTAAAAGGAAAGAAGACATTTTCACTCTAGAGAACTAATTATCATAATAATTCATACATTCCGATGTTTTTTTTTTTTTTTTTTTCTTTCCTGAAAAGTTACTTTGTTAAAAGGAGCCAACGCAACGACAAGCAACAAACCACCCAAAACAGGTGCAAAAGAGCATTCAGAGAACACCAAACAGCAACAGCCCAAGCAACAACAAAAAAAAGAAAGAAAACAGAGCAAAAACAAACAGACAAACAGAGCAATCAACAAAGTCCCCAGACGAGCTCGAACCCATTTTAGTTAGACTATCCGCGAAAGAATTGAAGATTCTTGAATCAAACACTGCCTTAACGCTATCAGCCGACAAAAGCATACTCCGAATCTCGAAAATGGTCTGAACTTGAGCTAGATGACCAAAGTCACCCTTATTCACCCAAGAAACAGCTGTTTCAAATCACTTACCACCATGATTTCCCGGTTTGATAGATTGGAGTTGAACATAATCAGCTCAAGCGCACATTTTATTGCCAAAATCTCAGCAGTGTTCGAATCCAGAATCCCCAAGTAACAAGAGAAAAGACAAAGAATCTTGCCATTCCGATGCTCTCTTTTTAAACAGCATATACGATCAGGGTCATATGGTCAATTAATTTTACATTTAGCATTAAATAATACTTATCATATTAACTAAATAAAGCAATTTGGAATATTGAAACTTAAATGATCATTATTATTATTGAAAAAGTGAAAATATTTGTAATTCTCAAACTTCAGAGGTACAAGTGCCAATCACGTAAAAAAAAATATCTCATATATGGACAAGGATTTTCTACTAAATAAAAACTATGTCTAAATCCAATGACATGTGTCTCTTAAAAAAATGTGTGGTCAAGATTTACTCTTTTATTTGTCCCTCTTAAATAAAATTAAAACTACACTGTTTTGTAAGTCTCAAACCCTAACAAAATGCTCTATTCATCTTCTTCACCAAGAGGCAATCTCGTAATTGATGGAATAGTGAATAATTTATTTTTATTTTTTTGACAATATCTATTAATTCGAGACCAAGTATTTTTTTTGAAAACATTCGTCAATTGTAGGATTCAAGCCACTGACTTAGGAGTTATTTGCCCAAGCTCCAAGTTCGTTCATCTACCAACTGAGCTATGCGCATGCTGGCAATATCATAATTGATTTTTAATTATAAAGATTTTTTTTTTTTTTTTTTTTGAATTATTACATTGTTGGGTAAGTTTAAAAGACAAGCCCTTTTTTTTTTTTTTCGCTACCAAGCCATAAATTCGTATTAACCATTTTTTTTTAAAAAAAAAAGTTTAGTATAAACCAATATCAGAAAATTGTTTGGATGATTTCAAAAATCTATAGGTAATCAATAGGCAATCACGTAATAAATTCTTGCTGCGAAATGAATCCAGATTATAAAATAATCGCTTTTGAAAATTTTACAAAACATCTTTTTTTGTACCAAAATTAATAAATAATCAGTTTTTATTTTTTTTAATTAATAATTAAAAAAAAATTACCTATTAAATTCTTTCATTTTTTGAAGATTTTATCTCTTAAATTCTTTGATTTTTTTTTTTTTTTTTGAAGATTTAATCTGTTAAATTCGTTGATTTTTTTAAAGATTTTATTATAAGTTTATCTATTATATTTATTATTTAATAATTTGAATGGATTAAAATCAAGCACTGCCCTTCTCAATGTCTTTTTTTTTGGTATCGAGGATCCGGACTTTGTCCAGACACCCATCCTCCTGTCCTCCCCAACTGCGTGACACACCCATAGCCAACTTGTTGGTTCTGACGGTCTATTTGTTGGATGTTAGGGAGTAGGAAATATAGGAAATCTCGGTCAACCCCAGGCCACACAAAGATGCAAGCGGGTAAATCAAAACTCGCCTTCACCTGGGTAGGATTCGAACCACTGACCTGAGAGTTACCCGTGACCCAAACCTGTTCTTCACCAGCTAAGCTAACGCCCTAATGGCTGGCCACAATGTAACCAAAAGTAGAACCAAGGACTTGAGATTTTCATCCCAAGCCTTGGACCACCAAGGCAACCACCCCGTGGTTATCCCTTCTCAATGTCACTCTTGGCGGTCTCAAGAAACTCAAAACCAAACCAAACCAACTCATCATTACTAATCTATTCATGACCCAAAATCAAGCACAACATAATCAACTCAATAAATATATATATATATATATATATCATGTGGTAAGGATAATCATCACAAAACCACATTCAACGATGGTTTATAACGTAGTTTATTTTATTTTTTTGAGTTGTTTTATAATATAGTTGTTGATACTTTGATTCTATGCTTTCACATCAAACAACAAATCGTCAAAATCACACAATAAATTATAGTCCAATTTGGAATACTTGCTTTATATATTTCTTTTAATTGTTGATAATGTAATTAGGTATGCATAATGTTTCCAATGTTTTTTTTGTCCTTCTAGCCTACTCACACTATATTAGGTAGCTAGTCAATATCCAATTTTTTTAACTAAAACATAATTTTAAAAACCATACCAATCACACCAGTAAATTAATATATTCTTTCCCTTGCAAACTAGGTAGTGGTTCTCATATCCATGAGCACTAAATAATTAATCAGTAGTTTAATTTCTATTGGTAACACTTTCTTCATATATCCTAATTTTTAATACTGTAATCAGATGTCCTATTGCTTTTTATGTTTTGGCCTTTTGGTTGACTAAACAAGACATTAGTGTAATAGCAGATCTACATACTCTTTTCTCATTTTGAGATTGTTGCTTCCTCTCTCTGTTTTACTCGGCTTTATTGTATTCTCTGTTTTTTTTTCTTTGATTCTCATCTTTATTTCTTCAAAAACTTAATAAATAAAAAAAGTGAAAGAGAAAAGTACAGAGATCAGTTGTTCAAAATGACTGAGATTTCTATTTCTGTTGCCGCAAACTCCGATAGCACGACCGTTCGGTTATTTGTGGAACCACAAGAGCAACTTTGAAAATCTGAAGAATGAAGTGAAGAAGCTGGAGGCTAGAAGAGACTCTGTGCGGCATTCAGTTGAGGATGCTAGAAGAAATGGTGAAGAGATTGAAAAGCATGTTGGGAGTTGGCTCGATAATGTCAAGAACACCATTGATGAGGCCTCAGAGCTCAGTAATGGAGATGATCATCATCAGCAACAGCAAGCAGACATGAAATGCTTCAAGGGTTTTTCTTGTACTAATTTGAAGAAACTCTGTCAACATAGCCAGAAAGCAGCCAGATTGGAGGCTGAAGTTGCTGGGGTTCGGGAAGAAGTTGGCAAGTTTGAAAAGGTTTCATACCGAACCATTCCAGAGGAGACATGGATTGAGTCCAGCAATAATTACACGGCTTTCGAAGCAAGAAAGTACATTTTGAAGAACATCATTGATGCATTGAGTAATCCTGATGTTGATAGGGTTGGCATTTACGACATGGGTGGCCTTGGTAAGACAACGCTAGCGAAGGAAGTCATTGACAATCCAAGCACAATGAGCTCTTTGGTGAGATAGTCTTTGTACAAGTGTCTTAGACACCGGATATTAAAAAGATTCAAGAAGAAATTGCAGATAAATTGGGTTTGGAATTTTGTGAAAAGACGGACTCCGGACGAGCAAGGAGACTATGTGATCGATTGAAAAAAGAGGAGAAGATTCTTCTAGTTCTGGATAATATCTGGGGAAGTCTTGATTTTAAGAAGGTAGGAATTCCTTTTGAAAGCAATCGACTTAAGGGTTTAAAATTGTTGTTGACGACAAGAAGCAGCAACTTGCTAACAAATGAAATAGATTTTCAACATAATTTCCACATTGAGACTTTAAATGAAGCAAATGTTTGGAGTCTTTTTAAAAGCATAGCAGGTACGTGTATAGACAACCTTGATTTGAAACACATAGCATTTAATATAGTTAAGAAATATGGAGGTGTGCCCATAGCCATTATTACCATAACAAAGGCATTGAAAAACAAGGATACATACGAATGGAATAATGCACTGCAGGAATTGAGAAATCCTTCCTAGAAAAATTTACAAGGAGCAGTCACAAAAGAAGTATTTACAAGTATTAAGTTGAGCTAAAATTATCTAGAAAGCGATGAACTCAAGGCAATGTTTTTTCTTTGTCGTAGCATGGGATGTACTTACGATGCTTCCATTCGAGATTTGTTGAGATATGGAATAGGTTTGAGTTTATTTACTGGACTTAATACAATGGAAGCAGTAATAAATAGAGTAGCTACTTTGGTCAGCAAACTGAAGTCCTAGTGAATGGTTTGCAACGCATGATGTTGTTTGTGATGTTGCAAGATCAATTGCTTCCCAAAATGACCATGTGTTTACTGTGATTGATGATTTCATTCCGCGGGATTGGGTTTATGAAAATACGCTGGAAAATTGCACTAGAATCTCCTTACATAATATTATCGAGTTTCCTGAAAAGTTGGTATTTCCAATACTTATGTTTCTTTATATAAAATCTAAGGTTTCATTTCTGAGAATCCATGATCAGTTTTTCTTAGAGATGCCAATGCTTCAAGTTTTACATTTAGTTGAAATGTATTTAGGGTCACTACCAATGTCACTTGGTCGCCTTGTAAACCTTAAAACATTATGTCTAGAGGAATGTAAATTGAGCAATGCAACTATTATCCGAGACTTGAAGAAACTTGAAATCCTTAGTTTTCGAGGTTCTCAAATCATGAAGCTGCCCGAAGAGATGCGTCAATTGATTAGTTTAAGGTTGCTAGATTTGACCGACTGTTCCAAACTTAGAGTTATTTCTGCAAAAGTCATGTCGAGCTTAACCCAGTTAGAAGCACTATATCTGGAAAATACCTCTATTCGGTGGGAGATGGAAATAGACAAAGTTAAATGAAGTAATGCTATCCTGGGCGAGTTGAAGCATTTGTCTAACTTGACAACTTTGGAAATACATATTCCAGATGCTAAAATGTCAAAAGAGTTGCTGTCCCACAAGCTGGAAAGATACAAAATATTCATAGGAGATCATTCAAAAAGCTGGCCAATGTATGGCAAGGCCAAGTATGAGACTTTTAGAGCACTGACACTCAAGCTCCAAACTAGTGTTTCCAAATACCAAGTGTTTGGAATTATCACACAGTTGAAGGGAATCAGATCTCTACATTTGGATCAAATACCAAGTGTTTCCAATCTCCTTAGGGCTTGTTTGGTACGCTGTATTGTATTGTATTGGATTGTATTGGATTAGATTAAATTGGATAGTATTGCATTGGACTGTATTATTATTATACAATCTTATGTTTGGTGATATTTTGTATTAGACTGTATTAAGTTATACAATGTTTGGATGTGATTTCGTATTAGACTCTATTAATAGATTTCATGACCAAATAATTCAACTTCGATTTTTTTTTCCTCATTTTTTTTGGTTTGCATCAATAAATTATTATTATTATTATTATTTGAAGTCCTATCTCTTATCTGGACAACACCACTTGAATCCCCTCTCTTTAACTTATCTTCTTCTCTCACATCACCAAACCCACCATCGCCTCTCTTTCTCTCCTCTCACCACCGTCGCACAGGCCTTCTCCTTCCGCCGCCACGGCCTTCGCCTTCTTCTCCTTTTGCCGCACCGGCCTTCGTCTTCTTCTCCTTCAGCCGCCACGGCCTTCGTCTTCGTCTCCTTCAGCCGCCGCAACCTTCGTCTTTTTCTCTCTCTCTTCCTCTCTTCTGATGTGTGTGGACTGTAATGGTTTGGGTGCGGTTTGGTGGTGATTTGGTGGTGGTTTGGGTGTGGATTGGGTGGTGATTTGGGTGGATTTGGTGTGGATGTTTCTGGGTTTGTATGGATGTGGTGGTGGTTTGGGTGCTGATTTTGGTTTGGGCGTGGATGTGGTGTGGATGTTTCTGGTTTTTGGAAAAAAAATTGAAGAAAAAAAAATCATCTTGCCAAAATTACTAATACAACTGGGTTTGGGAAGATGAAGATGGTGGGTTTGGCAATCCACTGGGTTTGGGAAGATGAAGATGAAGGTTGGCTTCTTTTACAATACATCGTAATACCATCTGATATTCTGTATTAGCTAGTGCAGTGAATGGTGTATTAGTGTGAAATTCTGTATTAAATTAATACAATACAAATGAACTCCAAATGAACACCAAACATGGTATTGTATTGTTTTAATACGTTTTAAAGTGCTAATACAGTACAATACAGGCCACCAAACATGGCCTTAATGAATTAGGTAGAGAGGGTTCTCTAGAATTGAGGCATCTCAAAGTTCAGAATAGTCCTTACACTTCATGTATCATCGACTCAATGCGGCCTATGTCTTGTGATGTGATGCAATAAAAATCTATGTTCAATTAGTTCATTGGGATCAGTGATTCAATCGATTGAAAACTAATTAGCCTAGGAAAAATCTACTCTAAGTGCGTGAAAAATAAATTGTATAATGCCTTGGTTAGAAAAAGTGATTTGGTTTCTTGAAAATGCTTAAAAATATAAACTTGTAACATAAAAATGCAACCTCGCAACTCAAAACTAAATTAAACACAACAAACAAACACACAAGTAGTGAATAAATGGGAGAAAGCACTAGGGAATCAATGCAACCTTCTTAGACCACTCTATGTTCTCACTTACCTCACTGAACCATCTGCTAGGAGGAGTGACATCGTGTTCGGCTTGAGCTTATTCAACTCTAGTTGTTTGTAAATGGAGAAGGGCATCAGGTTGATGCTAGCACCTAAATCTAACATCGCCCTCTCGAGCTTGGTGCCCCAAACTGTGATGTTGATGCAAAAACTACTCGAATCCTTAAGTTTTGGTGGAAGCTCCTTCTGTAGAACAACACTAGCATTTCCTATTATGCACTCTTGATGGTTTGGCCCAAACTTCTGCATGTTGGTATGAAGACTTTTGAAAAACTTTGCATATGCCGGTATCTTCTCTATCATATCAAGCAAAGGGATGTTGACATTCACCTTTGAGAGGATGTCAAAGATGTCTTTAAACAACTTGCTTAGCTTGTCTCGTGCTACTCTTCCCGGATATATAAACAGTGGTATGTAGGGGTTTGGTAACTTGTGTAAAACGGAGATCTTCTTAGGTGTTGGCTCAACCACTATCTCTTCCTCCTCTACTCTAGTCTCCTCTACTCTAGTTTCTGATTGTATTATTTTTGTTCCTATTTTTAAGTCCCCAATTCCTACTTCTTGTGCTTGTTCCTTGGGTAAAACCGGGTATTTAATATGTTAAAATAAGTGTTTCAGGTATTTTTGGAGTTCAAGGGCATTAACATAATTTTGAAGAAATTAGGGATGAAAGTGCCAAAGGGGAGGAGAGTTTGATGATTATGTGATTTTGTAAGAGAGCAGGGGTCTTTTCGTAATATACCACGCAAACCAACAAAGCCACGCCACGTCATTAATGATGCTGTGCGTTTTGGATGAATTGGTTTGGGCTTCTGATTGAGCTTTAAGCCCATTTCTAAAGGAAGACCACAAAAGACAAAAGGCCCAAATGTTGGGTGGAAAAATCTGGTGTGGTGAGCTCACCACTCACCACACCCTAAACCCAAATGCACCCAAGAGGACTGCTAAATACACCCCGTGATTCATCTTCATCTTCATCTTCAACCTCAAACCAAACCCAACCTCGAGCAGCTGTTTTTCATGCCGTCGGCCACCGTTCAGACCTCGTCTTCATCCCACCGTTGACCCGAGGAGTCGCTGCCAAGCCAGATTCGTTTCGCAGCGATTTCGTCATCTCACCAAACCGTGATTTTCCAGCTATGAAATCTGATCCAAAGGTTGCCGCGGTTGATCCATCGTCTCGGCAAACCGCGACACCAAGGCGACAGAATTCCGCGGTTGATCTGCCGTTTCGACGAACCGCGTCAGTCAGGCGACAGTAATTTCTGCGATTGAAGTGCCGCTGCCCAGGTAGACCGCACCATTTCATTTGAGTTTGTCGGGCGAATTACGCTAAGCACCCCTGAGGGTAGTAAATGTAATTTTCCATTAAGGGCTTTTTCGTAATTTGCCAATTTCGGGCCCTAATTCTGGAAGCACTATTTATACCTATTTTCAGCCCCTTTTCAAAGAGAACCACCACCCATCACATTTCTAACCCTAGATCCAAAAATCACCTCACCCAAATCCTTTCACCTTCCATCATCTTCTCTCATCCAAAAATCACCCAAGTTCCCATCTTTTTACATTTTCCCACCATCTCCTTCACATATTTCCTTTCACACACCCATTTCCATCCATTTTTTGAAGCTTATTCAAGGAAGGAGAGGAAGGAACTCAAAGAACAAAGGAGAAGCTCACATGGACTTTATGGGTTTTCTCTACACTTTTCCCTTCTTTGTTTATTTTTCATTAATGTGTAACTAATTTTAGTTAGGGGATTAATGTAACCACATTGGACTACTCTATGTAATTAATAGTCTATTCTCTAATTCAATTCGATTTTAGTCTCAATTATTGAATCAATTGCTCTAATTTCTCTTCTCATGTTTTATTGTGACCACAAGGGATATGAGTTTGAGAATTGGTTTATTTAAGGTGTTGAGAGTAGATGTGGGTGACCATCCCATCTAATTCTCTCACAAGCTTAGTAATTGGGAGAGTTGGTTTATGCATGACCATGCTAGACTAACTTGACCTAGAGTTTTAAGGATAAATAGAGGGATTGACCATTGTCTATTACATGACCATGTGTGGGTAATGGAAAAACCTAGAGCTTAATGGATTTATCTTAAAACTAACCCTAAAATTGGATTGAAGTGCTTAATGAGACTAAGTGATAACATTGAGTGGTCTAAGGAAGGTTGCATTGATTCCCTAGTGCTTTCTCCCATATATCCATACGTTGTGTGTTTATTTGTTGCATTTAGTTTAGTGTTAGTCTCAAGTTCGCATTTTTAGTTTAAAGATTGCATTTTTACTTTACAAGTTTGCTTTTTTTAATCATTTGCAAGTTACCAAACCATTTTTCCAAACCCAAAGCATTATGCAATTTAAATTTCACGCACTTAGAGTAGATTTTCCCTAGGCTAATTAGTTTCAACCTATTGAATCACCGATCCCAGTGAACGAACTTTGATTTAAATTGAAAGTGAACAATCTTTACTACATCAGTTTCCTCCTTACTGTCACCTTCCGACTCCTTGGCTTTCTTTCTCTTCGACTCACCAACATTTTCATTGTCCAACACTCGGCCACTTCTCAAAACGGTCAATGACTTTTCTTATTCTAATTGGCTAGGAAATCTTCCCGACTCATTTATGTGCACCGTGTCGGGGAATGCTTTTCCATCTCCATACCTGTCCCTGTCCTCATCCCTGCATTAAAAGAAGCAGGGTCGGGGGTAGGGATTCCCCGATGGAGGGGTCTTCCCCATTCCCCGTCTAATATAACTAAAAAAAAAAAAAAAAACAACGTTCTTTTAATCCTTTTCTTGAATTTTTTTTTTTTTCATAACTCTTAAACCATAAAAATACATGTACTTGATCTTATTTAAACAATAAATCAAACACTTGGGGTGCATTAGACAGATGAGATATTGATTATTATTTAATCCTATTACTCTTTTAGAATCTAAAAGTGAAATGATGATAACCAAAACAAATCATTGCTCTTTTGTTTTGTTTGTGGGTTGTTTCTTTTTTTCTCTGTGTGTGTTTTGTCTTGGGTTAATCTATTATTTGCTCTTTTCTTGGAGCTGTTTACTTATTCTTTATCTTGTGACTTCCTGGCATTTTCTATAAAGCTCGATGTTAACAAAAAAAAAAAAATAACACTAAAAAAAGAAATAAAAAGAAATAAAAATTCGTTCATGAGAGGTGAGAGAAAAGACAAGACCAGAGATAAAGAGATTTAAGATAGACAAGATATTAGAGATGAGTTTATTAAGTTTGAAAAATAAGTAAAAGGGTAGTTTTGAAAATAAATAAAATAAATTAGTAAAAACATTTAATTTATCTAATTAAATCAAAATTTAACAAGTGGGGCATAAATAGATCAGTAGGAGGTGTATCAATAGCACCACTCTAATTTAAAATGTGGGGTATAAATAGTTCACCACTCTTTTATAATATATACAAACTTATTTATTTTAACGTATTACTTGTTATAAACGGTTCTAAAAAAACATTAAGTAAATGATATCTTTATTTTGGTTATCATTACACCATGCAAGAACTCATTAAAGACCACAAATTCCACCGGGTCCTCCAAATGAAAACGTTTGAGCGAGTGTCCCATACCTATTACCCCAGTGTTTGGCATCATAACAACTTGTACTATCAACAACCTTTTGTAGACTATCTTGCTCAATATCAACTAAATCATTAAATTTATTCATCGTCTGAAGTTGTGCAAAAAAACATGACTCTTCATAATTTCTAGTGGGAAAACGCCCAGTTCCCATTGGTGGACTCAACCCATTTGGAGAACTATACGTCAATCCACCATATTGGACAAATGTTGCTGCTTTGCTTAAGTGAGGGAGAATTTCCTTTGGCCAGTATCCCATCTTCACACCAGTATCAAGAAATAGCCACCAATTACCTGATTCCGGATCCTGTAAAAATTTCTCTTAACCATGTTGAAATTGAATGATAAAATATAGGTTGATTTTCTTAGAATATGTTAATATTTATATTAAATAAGATAACGTGCATTTAAGTAAAAGGGTAGGGTTAAAACCTAAAAACCTAAAAAATAACTATAAAAGTACAAAGTTATTCAATAAGACAATCCTTTAATAGTTAATTTTCTAGGCAGGTTAACAGTACACCAAGTAAAATTATGAACTTTTAGGATGCTATTATTTACACCTTACCAAATTATACTAATGTGCGTTTTCATCAATTGTTTTAGCACGTTACCAATCACTATCTCTTGCAACTAAAAATAAAATACTTCAATATTTAGTTACCAACCAGTATCTTTTACAATTAAAAATAAAATACTTCAATATTTAGTTTATATGATTATTGTATAAGTACCTTGAATATCAACGGCTGAGTTATATATGTTTTCCCACCTGGAACAGATATGGGTTCATAAGGTGTACCAACATGGTATTTAGGATGAACTTGTATAAAACCAGGACATATCAAATTGTAACACCCTGTTTTCTGAGATCCATCTGCCTTTTGTACATAACAATTAAAGATCTATATTAGACTTGAAAAACAAATAAAGATACACAAAATGCAAATAAGAAATTAATTCTTACAGTCCAATATGCAGTCGCACGCGTGAGGTTATCACCATAAAGGCGTGGGTTCACCTGAAATGTTAAGATGATTATTTGTTATAATGGTAAAAGAAGATAACGTTTCATTTTGAAAATTTGTTTCTTTCTTTTAGAATAATTTATTTATTAAATAATAAATTGTTGTGAAAAAGAAAACAAATGAAGATTAATATATAATTTTGAGACTAAAATTAAATTGCTCCTACAAATAAATCAAATATATATATTATTCATAAAACTAGATAGATGAAAGTAATAACTTACTGCCCAACCATATTGTATGCTATTGAGTTCAGCTGGAGGTCCACCTTCCACCCAGATCATGGCCATACTAACTTGATCCATTTTAACTGCTGGGTTATATAGGTCTATAACAGCTCTTGCTCCATAAATGCCAGGTTTATGTAATTTAGTATGAAACGCTGCAACCTAAATAATATTTACAATTATTACCAAAATATATCTTTTAATTAAATAAATAAAACATATATGTATGTCATTTTTTTCATTATATGATATACATTACCGTATTTAATACATCCTTTTGTATTCATGGTGTTTATAACAAACTCCTTTGCACAATCTAGAACAATCATTGTAATATAGTTAAGTATACTTACATGTCTGCCTGATGTACTAATACGAATATTTCCAAGGTGCAATTTGGATTTTGATTTTAAATCTGTAAGGTTGTTAATTCGACTTCTTTGAATAGGTACCATTCCCTCTGGACAACTATCTATAGTTTGAAGAGGAAAGCTACGATGTCTATCGAATGATAACTTGTTATTGCTTTTGAATTTTGGTAAAGAACTTGGGTTCATCTGCAAAATATATAATTATACATTGATGTTTAAAACAAATGAAGTATAATATAAACAAAGAACTATAATTTCCTTTAAAAATAAAAAGACTCTAATTCCCTCAAATATTGAATTGAATTATATGTACCTGGATTTTGTGATTCTTCAATAAGACATTGTCGAAAGCAGGTTGTTTGTAAATATCCACACAATCATATTCATCAGTGAGTTTTGGCTGTACAAGTAATTTAAACATAATTATTGTTAATCATCACTGTTTCTTCAATTTGTTTTAAACTTGAACATGATTTGTAATTAAACACAAATTTTGATTAATTATTGTATCATGATAAAATAATTACCAAAATCAAGAATTTGGAATTAAATTAACAAAAGTTTTGAGATCTGAATGGAGGATTGCCATACCCTTTGTAATTGCCTGGAAACTTTGCGTCCACATTCAACTCCATAGCAACTGAAACTAAGAAATAGGACAACTAAAAGGAAAGAAGACATTTTCACTCTGGAGAACTAATTATCATAATAATTCATACATTCTGATGCTCTCTTTTTAAACAACATTTACGGTCAGGGTCAAATGGTTAATTAATTTTACATTTAGCATTAAATAATACTTATCATATTACCTAAATAAAGCTCATTATTATTGAAAAAGTGAAAATATTTGTTATTCTTAAACTTTAGAGGTACAAGTTCCAACCACGTAAAAAAAATATCTCATATATGGGAGAAAATCTCATAATTAATTGAATTTTAATTATTAAGTTTTTTTTTTTTTTTTTTTTTTTAAGTGTTAAATTGTTGGATAAGTTTAAAAGACAAACCATAAAAAAAAAATTTAGAATATGTTAATATTTATGTTAACATATTTGTCCCTTTCTGAACAAAAACTGTGCTAAACTATGTTATCATTTTAATGATCCAATGACATGTGTCTTTAAAAAAAGTGTGGTCAAGATTTACTCTTTCATTTGTCCCTCTTAAGTAAAACTAAAACTACACCGTTTTGTAAGTCCAAACCCTAAGAAAATGTTCTAAATTCTGAAATCTCGAATTTACGGGTCTTATTATTATTATTATTATTATTATTATTATTATTATTATTATTTTGAACGTCTTTGGGCCAGTTTGGTATTGCTTTTTGAGAAGTTAAAATCATTTTATTTCATAATTTTGACATAATGATGTTTGGTAAAACTTCCAAAAGTACTAATTAATTGATAATCTGGCAAGTTTTGACAGTGATTTTGAGAAATAGGTGGAGAGTTAGGGGTCGTTTGTTTTTTCCACTTAAGACTTAATGGGTCTGAATCATAATTATTAAGTTGTTTTGTTTGTTTTTTTAAGTGGTCAAACAACTTAAAAATACCAAAAAACAACTTAAAATAAAAAGTAAAAAATCCTGACTTTTCACTTAATTGTAAATCACTTTCACTTAATTGTAAATCACTGAATTGCATTAAATGCAATCTAAAATTTTTTCTTCTGATACTATCCTCCATATATAACATATTTCCAATTTCATCATAATTATATATTGTATATAAATCTTTATTTTAATATATTGTTTATTTTAAATAGCTTTAAAAATAAAAAAAGAACCCTAATCACTTCTCATATTGGTATTTAATACCAATATTTTATTATGATATTAGGGTGATGTATTTATATATTGTTTTTTTAGAGTGTTTTATGTGAGTTTTCCTGCTCCCCTTTTATTTTATTTATTAAAATAATAATAATAATAATAATAAACCTTTTTCTTTTCTTAGTAAAAATAAAGTTTGTTTGTAATTGAAGAAGAAGATCATGATCATATATTTCATACATAATTATTATTTTTGGATTGTTTTTATTCTATATTATATGTATAATTGTTTAACATGGGTATAGATGTAAAATTACTTCTTTTCAGACAATTTTATTTGTAAAAAACAAATATATTGACAATACATTCAGATGTAAAGAAAAAAAAAACATATCATTCAGATTTAGGTTTCAGTCACTATTCAGTCTTCAGTAAAATTCAGGACTATTCAGTCTTCAGACAAAAAAACAAACGACCCCTTACTTTTTGAAAGTGATTATGGAATAATCTATTTCAGTATTTAATGAATCTTTTAAAATATCATTATTATCCTTATGAAATTAAATTGAAATCATTTATATTTCTTATTTCATTTTAAAATTAAATATTGATTTGATTTATAAAATCTTTTAAAAATATTTTTATTATTCTTATGGAATTTTTTTTTCTAATTTAAATATTCTACTTAAATATTGATTTAATATATATATAACTTAGAGTAATGCTACATTGCCCAAATTTAGTGTCCAAATCTGGTGCCCAAATGATGTGGCAACAATGTGGACCATTTATTTAAATTGTATTAGATTTGTATGATTTAAATGAATGGTCCACATTGTTGCCACATCATTTAGGCACCAGATTTGGGCACTAAATTTGGGCAATGTAGCATTACTCATATACTTAATGAAAAAAATAAAATAATGTTATAAAATCATGTCGATTTTAGTCATTATAACTAATTTCAGCACTTTTGAAATAAAATTACCAAACATACGTATACTGCTTTTGAACTATACAGTAGTTTTAAAAGTATAATTAACAAAATATCTGCTGATTATTTCTTCAGCACAACTAACAGTGATTATTATAAAAGTTACAGCAATACCAAACTGGCCCTTCATCTTCTTCATCCAAAGGCAATCTCATAATTAATGGAATAGTGAATAAATTCTCTTAACCAATATCATAATTGATTTTTAATTATTAAGGTTTTTTTTTTAAAAAAAAAAGTATTACATTGTTGGATAAGTTTAAAAGACAAGCCATAAATTCGTATTAATTATTTTTTTTTTTTTTAAAGTATAAACCAATATCGGAAAATTGTTTGTATGATTTCAAAAATCTATAGGTAATCAAGAGGCAATCACGTAATAAATTCTTGCTACCAAATGAACCCAGATTATAAAATAATCACTTTTGTAAATTTTACTAAACATCTTTTTTGTACCGAAAATTAATAAATAATTAGATTTTAACTTTTCAAAAGCAATACTAAACCCTTTCAAAAAAAGAAAAAAGAAAAAAAGCAATACCAAACGGAAACTTAAAAAAATTAATTAATACGAATTTATGGCATGTCTTTTAAACTTACCCAATAATACTTCAAAAAAAAAAAAACTAAATAATTAAAAATCAATTATGATATTAGTTAAGAGAATTTATTTACTATTCCATTAATTACGGATTGCCTCTTGATGAAGAAGATGAAGATATTCAAAATAATAATAATAATTACAAAACGGTGTAGTTTTAGTTTTAGTTTTACTTAAGACCATCTCCAATGCATGTGTTAATACCAATGCCAAATTAGCTTCAAAAAAAAAAATTACAATGCCAAATTTGGCATAAAAGATAGTAAAATGCTATATTTTGCACACCAATTTAGCATTATGTTCCAATGCACAATTATATTTAAAATGCTACTTTTATTGTTTTATTAATTAAAATTATAAAGTCAACAATTACAATTAATGCATTCATAGAATAGTTTATGAAGTTTATTTCAAAAATAAAATAAAAATTGTTGCAGATGAAATAGATTTTGATTGAAATATCATTAATGAACATTAAATTTAAATTATTTTAAATATATATATAATGATATTTTTGTAATTAAAAAGAGTATTTATTGTTGTGTCAAATTTGGCACAAAGTATAGGATATGTCAAATTTGGTAAAATATTTGGCAATGTATTGGAGTATGGTTTTTGTACTCTGTGCTAAATTATAGTATTGGGACAATAATTTAGCATAGCATTAGAGATACTTTAAAAGGAACAAATAAAAGAGTAAATCTTGACCACACTTTTTTTTTTTTTTTACAGTGTAGTTCAGCACAGTTCTTGTTGAAATATTTATTTACCATTTATCAATTTCGCATCCCAAAGCAATGATAGAGTTGTTTGGGTGGAGACTGGAGGCAGTGGAGTATTGAGTTCTTTAAGGTTTCTCAAATCCTACTTTGATGAAGAATGACTTGGAATGACTTGGAGAGACAGCCACTACAAATATAAATAATTTTGTTTCACATCTAAAAATACATGAGCAAAGGGTTCAACCCTACTTATATATAAATTGCTTTATTTATTTTTAAATGTTATATATATATATATATATATAAATTGCTTTAGGCTGCTCAAAAGGGTGAGCTTGAAAAGAGTTTTTAGGGTTTAGTTAGTCTTTAAATTTAGGAAACTTGAGAAACTTGAAGTAAAAAAAGGTGAAAACTTGAGGAAAAGAAAACGTGAAACCTTTTTGTTGGCACATGGTATTTCACTTTCACCCTTGGTTATGTATGGCAGCCGTTCATTGTTCAAAGCAGACACACCACACCATACCACGCATTATCGTTCATTGATTAATAATTTAATCAATTACCTAACCCAAAATCAAGCACTGCCATTCTCAATGTCACTCTTGGCAGTCTCAAGACACTCAAAACCAAACCAAACCAACCCATCATTACTAATCTATTCATGGCCCGAAATCAAGCACAACATAATCAACTCAACAAATATATATATCATGCGATGTCGGTAAGGACTGTTATCACAAAACCACATTCAACGATGGTTTATAATGTAGTTTATTTTATTTTATTGAGTTGGTTTATAATATAATTGTTGATACTTTGATTCTATGCTTTCACATCAAACAACAAATCGTCAAAATCACACAATAAATTATAGTCCAATTTGGAATACTTGCTTTATATTTTTTTTTTAATTTTGATAATGTTATTAGGTAAGCATAATGTTTCCAATTTTTTTTTTGTTCCTTCTAGCCTACTCACACTATATTACAGTAGGTAGCTAATCAATATCCTTTTTTTTTTTTTAACTAAAACATAATTTTAAAAAAGATACCAACCACACCAGTAAATTAATATTTTCTTTCCGATGCAAACTAGGTAGTGGTTCTCATATTCATGAGCACTAAATAATTAATCAGTAGTCTAATTTCTATTTGTAATACTTTCTTCATATATTCTAATTTTTAATGCATGTCCTATTGCTTTTTATGTTTTGGCCTTTTGGTTGACTAAACAAGACATTAGTGTAGTAGCAGATCTACATACTCTTTTCTCATTTTGAGATTATTGCTTCCTCCCTCTGTTTTACTCTGCTTTATTGTATTCTCTGTTTTTTTTTTTTTTTTTTTTTTTTTTTTGCTTTGATTCTCATCTTTATTTCTTCAAAAACTCAATAAATAAATAAAGTGAAAGAGAAAAGTACAGAGATCAGTTGTTCAAAACGACAGAGATTGCTATTTCTGTTGCCGCAAAGGTTGCTGAATACCTAGTTGCTCCGATAGCACGACTGTTGTGTTATTTGTGGAACCACAAGAGCAACTTTGAAAATCTGAAGAATGAAGTGAAGAAGCTGGAGGGTAGAAGAGACTCTGTGAA
Organism: Acer campestre; assembly: GCA_954870605.1. Classification (NCBI taxonomy): domain Eukaryota; kingdom Viridiplantae; phylum Streptophyta; class Magnoliopsida; order Sapindales; family Sapindaceae; genus Acer; species Acer campestre. The sequence continues at coordinate 11,270,378 of OX940801.1, read as the reverse complement.
GCATTCAGTTGAGGATGCTAGAAGAAATGGTGAAGAGATTGAAAACATTGTTGAGAGTTGGCTCGATAGTGTCAAGAACACCATTGATGAGGCCTTGGAGCTCATTAATGGAGATGAACATCGTCAGCAACAGCAAGCAGACATGAAATGCTTCAAGGGTTTTTCTTGTACTAATTTGAAGAAACGCTATCAACATAGCCAGATTGAAGGCTGGTGTTGCTGGGGTTCGGGAAGAAGCTGGCAAGTTCAAAAAGGTTTCATACCTAACCATTCCAGAGGAGACATGGATGGAGTCTGGCAATAATTACAATGCTTTCGAAGCAAGAAAGTATATTTTGAAGAACATCATTTATGCATTGAGTAATCCTGATGTTGATAGGGTTGGCATTTATGGTATGGGAGGCGTTGGTAAGACAACGCTAGAGAAGAAAGTTGTGAGACAATCCAAGCAAGATGAGCTCTTTGGTGAGATAGTCTTTCTAGAAGTGTCTCAGACACCGGATATTAAAAAGATTCAAGGAGAAATTGTAGACAGGTTTGGAATTTTGTGAAAAGACGGACTCTAGATGAGCAAGGACTGTGTGATCGATTGAAAAAAGAGGAGAAGATTCTTCTAGTTTTGGACAATATCGGGGGGAGTCTCGATTTTGAGATGGTAGGAATTCCTTTCGAAAGCAACCGACTTAAGGGCTTAAAATTGTTGTTGACGACAAGAAGCAGCAACTTGCTAACAAATGAAATGGATTCTCAACATAATTTCACATTGAGGTTTTAAAAGAAGCAGATACAGTCTTTTTAACAGCATAGCAGGTAAGTGTACAGACAACCTTGATTTGAAACACATAGCATTTAATATAGTTAAGAAATGTAGTGGTGTGCCCATAGCCATTGTTGCCATAGCAAAGGCATTAAAAAACAAAGAAATATACGAATGGAATAATGCACTACATGAATTCTCAGGATGTTTTCCTGCAGGTCCACCAAATGCCTCCTGCCAAGAGTCTAACAAGGCCAAGATTTGATCCCTCATTTTCATATCTGCCTGCAAATTAAAGCAATCCATATATGTGTTTTAGCTGAGATAGAAGGCCTGAACAAACAAAGGGTACTACAAGAAAACAATAATATAATTTGTCAGTTACCAGAAGAAAAGTGTGTAAAATACAACCGGAAAGACAGCAATTCTATACAATAGATGATGCTTTTAAGCATTTAGACAGAATGTGCTGCTACTCATCAAGATATAGAATTCGGAATCCAAATCCAATTAAAGTTTATTTTTCCTCAAATGTAGTGCCATTGAGAAGACCACCAGTTACAGGGCACCTATTACCGCATCAGAAATTTTATGATTTTTTTTTTATGTTTTATTTTCAATTAACCATGTGACCTTTCTCATGAATGCTATCATCCCAAACGCAATCCCTGTTCTCCCGATCAAGTGGATCAAACTTCACAAGATCAAGTGGCCAGATACTGATTCCACACAATCATATGATAACATTTCCTTCTAACATGTTACTACATGCTTAAACTTCATAACAATTTGAAAATGATTCACTATAGCTACCCACTCAAGCTCTTTAAGATTGATAAACAAAGAAGCAATAAAAATTACTATGAAAAAAGGTAAGTGGACATGCAGAGGAAGCTTTAAATATGTGAAGTATAACTTCCATGCATCTCATACCAAAATATTACCCTCTTCTTCACAATTTTGACCATCTCTCCCAACACATTCCTCTCAGCAATTTTGAAAGTGAACATAATCACCACAATTTTTCACCATCGTCTCTAAAAGCTAAACAGTACATTCGGCACACAATTAATCAATACCAAGTCCCAAATTGATAAATTGGAACAATAAATTTGTGGGAAAACCATTATACATACTAAAGATCAAGTGGTATAACTTTAACGTTTTAAGTCAACAAATACAATCAGAGGATTCAACTATAAAGATAACAAAAAAAGGTAGCAGCAGAAGTTACCGTCAAAACAAGTAGTTGCACTTTCGCGCTCTTGTGCTGTAACCTTTTCTTTACTGCTTTTACTACATCTTTGGCCTGCATGAGCAATTCAACACATAATCATAAAAAATAAAAAATAAATAAAAAACCATACAAATTTTCTTCTTTTTCTTTTTCCTTTTTCAAAGAAACCAAAATTCTTGAAAAGTATTTTCACTCCTCTTCTCTGATCTTGATGAATACTTTACAGTGAAGCTAAATGTAAAGACAGTTTACAATCCAACCGTCCGATTGTAGAACCACGAGTGAAGAACCTGCTGACCAAATTTCAGCCCAAAATAACCTCAGACGAAGGAGATACCAATGTTTGATCAAGACTGCACAGTGACTTCTTCACCAAATTTCTGCACGCACACACCTCTCTTCTATTTCTCACTCCCAATACTCTTTCAGCCGACACTCCTTGAGTCCTTGGTGACCAAAGTTTAAGTTGTCTCTACATTCTACAACCCACTAAAATCACCAAAGTGCCTATTAGCTTCATGTGGGCTTAACAAGCAACATGTCAATGGGCCAACATATTGATGGGTTATCCTTCACATTTGAGGGAACCCAAGACCAACACAACAAAGTTAGAGTAGAGGACAATAGCAAATTCTTATCAACTATTAAACTAACATTACCTTTCAAAACAAAATTTGAATGAAAGGAACATTGTGTACCACTAGGCTCTGCATAATAGCACAAAATTTAAGTGTGCCTTGTTTTGCAGCCGGTAAGTTTCAGGAAAAATCGATGCTATAATCAGCCACACCTCTTCTGTCTCCGAAGCTGAACATTGAAAAGATTACAAGGATGTAAGAAGAAACCTCAAGATGGCATGGTAATAATAAAGATAATTACAAGAAGCATTTCAACGGTCTTACTAGAAAGAAACAAAAAATAAACAAAAAAGAAAGAAAACAACTACGAAACTGCTTCCTTGAGTTAGCAGAACTGAAGGCATTGACTTCCACCTGAGGCAGCAAAGCTATGATGTCTTTCTGTTACGTGCCGAAGTTTGTGATCTTGTGGTGGGTTTATGAACGGGTAGAGAACAAGGATCGTCCTTGCGTTTTCTACCTATGATGATAAGTTTGTAGGATACTTCGAGGGATCCTAGGCCTCCTTAGTTTGGTTTAATTCGAGGAAAACCACGACTCCAAGTTAACTCTAGGTTGAGAGTAATAATCATATCATAATTTTATTCATGGCCTCAAGCTATTAAATAGCCGAACAGCTCTTATGGAAAGGGAAATTACAATTGCATAATTCTAGCACAAATTTATGAAAGGAAATAACATAAGGAAATAACATTGATTATAATTGATTGCTAGTAAGCACCAATCACTCTATGAAAGGAAATAACATTGATTATAATTGATTGATAGTAAGCATCAATCACTCCCATCCCATGATACTTGGTCCCTGACAAAAAAACATGTCTTCAATTCTGTCAAATTCTCCCATTGTGGTCGCCTTTTTTTTTTTTTTTTTTTTTTTTTTTTTGTGTGCAGCTGCTCCCCTATACCACATTCACCCATGAATTTATTGCTAGGCCCTTTTGTCCCACGCAACTCCACTGTTTTTCCCTCCCACCGAAACCGCATCCATAGCTCATTGAATTCCCAAATAATAGGACCCAATTCTTTTAGCCATTGAGTTCCAAAAACTGCATCGCATCCTTCCACAGGTAAAAGGAAAAAATCCACATGGAATTGAACCCTTTGCACTGAAATAAGGAGATTTTTACACAATCCTTCGCTCTTCATTTTATTTCCATCCGCCACTTCTACCAAAAATTCTCCATTTTTTGTGGGATAAATTCCCATTTTGGTAGCTAACTTCGAATTCAAAAAGTTATGGGTGCTCCCGGAATCCACCAATATTGTAACCACGGAATCTTCAATTTTCCCAAAAAAACGCATAGTTTGAGGTGCCGCATTTCCTGAAATAGCATGAAAACTAATTTCGGGAATCTCCTCTTCCTCTTCCTCCTCTACATTAGTCTCATTCAATGGCTTATCAATGGACGGAAAAATTCCTTCTATTAAAAACAACTTCTTGCAATGATGGCCCGGGGAAAATTTTTCATCACAATTGAAGCATAAGCCGCGCGTCCTCCTTTCTTGTGACTCAGCCGGGCTCAACCTCTTGATGGTGGGGGTATGGACTCGGGCAAGAGATGCCGAGGGTAAGGGTGGATGTCCCGTGATTGATGGGGCCTTCTGAGGTTCCACGTACCCTCCCTCCCGTTGGTCATACATACGAGACTCATAGAGTCGTGCAAGACCGATAGCGGCGGACAAGGAAATTGGATTACATGCTTGCACATCAACCCGTATTGCTTCCTTTAACCCGCTTACGAAGCACCCAACTTGTTGTTCTTCAGATAGATGGCCAGCTCGATGTAACAAACGATCAAACTCCATTTGGTAGTCACAGATGCTTCCCATTTGTTTAAGCTTGGTGAGATCACCAAAAAAATTTTGGTATTTCGAAGGCCCGTAACGTAAATGTAACTCGTATTTGAAAACCTCCCAATTGACACCTTCCCGCCGATGTTTGAAACGTTGATACCACAACTGAACATCACCATTCAAGTGGTAGCCAGCCATGGGAAGTTTCTCCTCCTCTTTCGTGCATTGGAACTCAAAAAATTGCTCTGCTCGACAAATCCATCCGGTTGGATCTTCCATGCCATCATAGCGAGGAAAGTCTAACTTCGTGACTGGGTGCGAGAGAGCCTCCCCCCGAGGAGCTACGATGAGGCCCACGAGAAGACTCAGCATCGTCGTCATGTCCTCCATTGTGCGTAGAAAAACGAGCAAACAGGTTCTCCATATGCTTCAAGAGGCGTGCTTCACTAGTTCTCATGGCTTCTTGAAGTTCTCTCTGGCCCGCAGCCAATGAGCCAAGCTCGTTCTCCACTTGCTCAAGACGGTGGTCGGACATGTCCGGCTCTGATACCAAGTTGTTAAGTGCCGAAGTTTGTGATCTTGTGGTGGGTTTATGAACGGGTAGAGAACAAGGATCGTCCTTGCGTTTTCTACCTATGATGATAAGTTTGTAGGATACTTCGAGGGATCCTAGGCCTCCTTAGTTTGGTTTAATTCGAGGAAAACCACGACTCCAAGTTAACTCTAGGTTGAGAGTAATAATCATATCATAATTTTATTCATGGCCTCAAGCTATTAAATAGCCGAACAGCTCTTATGGAAAGGGAAATTACAATTGCATAATTCTAGCACAAATTTATGAAAGGAAATAACATAAGGAAATAACATTGATTATAATTGATTGCTAGTAAGCACCAATCACTCTATGAAAGGAAATAACATTGATTATAATTGATTGATAGTAAGCATCAATCACTCCCATCCCATGATGCTTGGTCCTTGATTTTAATTGATTAATTGGTAGCATCAATCACTCCCATCCCATGATACTTGGTCCCTGACACTTTCATTAAGGATCCGATTTCTGATTTCGAGACAAAGCCTTCAGAAAATCATATTGACCGTTAATAACCATCAGATCTAAAAGTTGAAACCAATAAGAAAAGGGTTCAACAATAGTATTTAAGCACTCTAATATTAACTACACTCGCTGGCCGCTGCATTAGACTCGAGCACTACACCACGAAGACCAGCCTCCCTAGCTAAAATTAAACCATCCAAGCAAACTTTTGTCTCCAACAATTCAGCACCCCAAAAAACAGAGCCAATGCATTAGCTGCCATCACCCTGCCCAAATGGTTCTTTACAAACAATGACACCAACCCCTGCCCTCGCCCTCTCAACTCCCAAGACGCAGGATATAGTAGGCATCGCATTAATTTTGTAGAGTCCATGACAGATAGATATTAATTAATATATTATAAATCTGATTAGATGAGATGTACCGAAAGATACTTTTGGTTAAATTGTAATAGTAATCATTACCACGTTTAATTCAAATGTCATTTTTGTAATTCTGGACCACCTGGCAATAATTCTGTAAGCGAATGGGCACAAGCATGTGCACCACTTCCTACAAAGTTTTTTCTCTACAGCATAAATTAAAGTGGCAACTTGTACAAGAGTTAAACATATGAATTTGTTGGTATTTTTTTCGATCTGTATGAATAAGCTTCCCATATATAGTTCATTGCTCATCTAGACTGTTATCTTCTTGTTTTTGCTGTGAATTGAGCACAAGAGATTGGAGTTAATAGAAATTAGAGAGAGACAAGTAATTGGTAATCTGGGAGCTAAAAATCAATGTGAACAAAAGCAATATCGCTTGGTAGCACTATGGCAGCTGTTCCTTTTGTTCAGGAGTTGGCAAAGAAGCCACTGACAAGTGTTTGTCCACCACGTTACGTGCATCCTAACAAGATCTTCTCATCATATGTCTCAACTCTTGTTCACCACAAGTCCCCGTCATTGATATGATAGGATTACTTTCCAAAGATTTTATGGACTCAGAGTTCCAAAAGTTGGACCACACATACAGAGAATGGGGTTTTTTCCAGGTTTGTTTGTTTGAACTTGTTTGTTTGTTTATTGCAATTAAGAATATTAAGATGAAATTGACATGCTTGATGCTGTTGATAAATCACCCTCCCAATGTTGATAGGGTCAACTGTCCTCAAACGGTAAAACACGCGAGCCTGGTCAAAGAAAATTTATGTGCGGTGCTGAGAGGGTAGTAGCGAACACGTCAAAAAAATGTTCCAGAAGGCGACATCCACATGCATGTCACGCTGGAACAACTTCATGAACCTATCTCACTGTTCAAGTCCATCCGTCCTAAGGACTGCAGCTAATCTTCCTCGAAACGGGTCGACAGTATCAAGGTACTCCACCCCTCCGCCGCCTCTAATGGCAACATCAGGAACCTCAAAGAATTGATTTATCACCTCAGGACTGATCATGACCTCAACCCCTTGAACCAAAACAACGCCCCCATCCTGAAGCCTCCTTGGTACAGCGCTGGCATAGAATTCTATCACAATACTCCTGTTTGACCGTGATGGTCTAGCGACGTACCTTTCCCAGTGATAGGCAGCAACTGCAGCTGGAATGGGTGTCTGCTCCAAACTTGAAACATCAATTCCCCTCTCAACAATACAGGGCCGTGCTTGGAACCTGTTTAGCCTATCCTGGAAGTCCTTGTGTTGTGCCAGCCTCGGAGTGGCCTGTCGCTTCCCTTTATTTGCAACACTAACCCGAGGGCGCTTTCCAACATGAGTTTTCGCCATCTGCACCACAACATATAACCAATATGACTTCACAGTCTTTCCAAAAAAATCCGGCAGCAATTCGTTCCAAAAATACATGCCCATATACACAATGCCAAACAAAATACTACACTGTAAGAGTAACAAGCATACTCAAGTCCAATCTGGGTCACACAATCAATTACACCATCATTATAACAATAACATCATCAAAATCACGGCGTCAATGAACAATAATATCACTTCATGTACCCAGTAACGAATCCCAACTAAACCAAGTTAAAACCAACCATTCATGCCTCAAACCTAACAAATTAAGCAATTCAAATGAAACACAATGATTTCCAAGCATGGAATTCGGATTTTTGCAACACAAACAACTCAAAAATCATCAAAAAAATCATCCAGATAAGATTTTCCACGCAACAAACAACAAATCAGTGAAGAAAATTGTGAAGAGAGAGAGAAGAGAGCATACCTGTCACCGTAAGAGAGAGAATGATGGCAATGGAGAAAAGAAAGGGAAGAGGGAGAGGAGGAAGACAACGTGCGCATATAGAAAAGAAAAGAAAAGTTGCGCACGTTACTTTAAAAATGGAGAGAGGCAAAGTCTGTGACATACGGCTAGGTAGGCACCCTGCACGTGCAGAGGTCCTACGCCGCGGTAAGTCACATGCATGCAAACCTGGCTGTGAAACGCACCGTTTCACTTATCATGCTGAGTCAGCCGTTGCTAAGGCAGATACCTGGGGGGGGCGACATATCTTGCGTTGAACAGCAGAGGCCCATCTTTTAAGTAACCGCTGCCCAGGCAGGTGCCTAGGGGGCGGTACATGCCGCGGTAATTCCAGAGGGTCTCCAGTTGAATTACCGCTGCCCAGGCAGGTGCCTAGGGGGCCGTACATGCCGCGATGAACTCCAGAGGTTCATCTTTTGAGTAACCGCTACCTAGGCAGGTGCCTAGGGGGCGGTACATGCCGCGGAAAATCACATTCTTCATACCTGACTCCTGGGCACATTTAATAAACAAACATAAAACATATCAGCTCTCACCTAGAAAAAACAAACACATTTGAATACCCCCAAACCCGAATTGAATAATGTTCTTCTCAAAGCTCTATGTAACATAAATCATATTCAACCAGACTAAGAATGCCCGAGACACAACTAACTAGCGACTCAAAATAAAACAAAAGATAAGATAAGAAAATGTTACCTAAGTGGGTTGCCTCCCACCAAGCGCTTTATTTAACGTCTAGGCAAGACATGTGAGAGCACTATGGCTTTGTTAGTGCGGAGTCTTCCACTCTAACCACTTTTCCAAGCTCCAAAATGTAAGGTTTGACCCTATGCCCATTTACTTTGAACTTGTTTCCATTCTTCTCGTTGAGCACTTCTACAGCTCCGTGGGGGAAAACTTGTATTACCTTGAATGGTCCGAACCATTTGGACCTCAATTTGCCTGGAAACAGCTTCAACCGGGAATTAAATACCAACACTTGCATACCTGGACGAAGGTCCTTATGCACTATCATCTTGTCATGGATCAACTTGGTCTTTTCTTTGTAAAGTTTCAAGCTCTCATATGCCTCCAAACGAAATTCCTCGAGTTCACAGAGTTGCAACTTCCTCTCTTCGCCGGCCTTGTTGTAATCAAAGTTCAGTTTCCTGATAGCCCATAAAGCCCTGTGCTCTAATTCTATCGGGAGGTGGCAAGCTTTTCCAAAGACCAACCTGTAAGGACTCATCCCAATAGGTGTTTTGAAAGCTGTCCTATACGCCCACAATGCATCATCTAACTTCAAAGCCCAATCCTTCCAAGTTGAATTAACTGTCTTCTCTAGGATACCCTTAATTTGTCTGTTGCTGACTTCAACCTGTCCTGAAGTCTGTGGGCGGTACGACGTAGCAACCTTATGCTTTACACCATATTTCTTCAAAAGTGCGGCAAAGGATCTATTACAAAAATGCGTCCCTCCGTCGCTAATGATAGCTCTAGGAGTTTCGAATCTTGCAAATATTGTCTCTCTCACAAATTTTACCACAGTTTGACTGTCATTGTTCCGTGTGGCCTTCGCCTCTACCCATTTTGATACATAATCGACTGCTACCAGGATGTAACTATAACCACAAGATAAGGGGAACGGTCCCATGAAATCAATGCCCCACACATCAAAAAGCTCTATTATCAAATCCTCACTTAAAGGCATCTCATTCCTTTTGCATATATTTCATGTTCGCTGGCATCTATCACATTCTGAACAAAACCAGAATGCATCCTTATGTAGTGTTTCCCAGAAAAATCCAAATTATAATACTTTCAAAGCTGTCTTTCTTGCACCGAAATGTCCCCCACAATGTAACTCGTGACAAAACTTCAGAACGTCTCTCTGTTCTGATTCCGGAACGACCATGAGTGTACAAATAAGGATCATCCCAGAAGTATTTCTTTGCCTTTGAGACGAATCTTTTCCTTCCTTGCGAGTTCAAGTCCGCTGGGGTTACTCCACTTACCAAATAGTTAACCAAATCAGCATACCAAGGTTCACTATCTTGCACAGCCAACAATTGTTCGTCTGGAAACATCTCGTGCAATGGTAATTTATCTACCTCATCAGGATCTTCTTGTACTAACCTGCTCAAATGATCAGCAACCACATTATCACTACCCTTCTTGTCTCGTATCTCCAAATCAAATTCTTGTAACAGGAGGATCCACCGAATCAATCTAGATTTGGCATTCTTTTTTTGAAGAAGATAACGAAGGGCTACATGATCTAAATACACAATGACTTTGGCGCCTACCAAATATGTTTGGAATTTCTCTAATGCAAATACTACTGCCAGAAGCTCCTTCTCAGTTGTTGAGTAGTTCAATTGGGCATCATTTAAGGTTCGAGAAGCATAATGTATTGCGTGCGGAACCTTATCTACCTGCTGTCCCAAAACTGCTCCGATAGCATAATCCGAAGCGCCACACATTAATTCAAATGGCAACTCCCAATTGGGTGGAATTATCACTGGTGCAGTTGTCAATGCTCCCTTCAGGGTGTTAAAAGCTACCATACACTCATCATTCAGCTCGAAATTGGTTTCTTTTTGTAGGAGCAAACACAGAGGCCTTGTTATCTTCAAAAAATCCTTGATAAATCTTCTGTAAAAACCTGCGTGTCCCAGAAACGATCTCACATCTTTCACAGACTTTGGAGGTTGTAAGCTACTAATCACCTCCACCTTGGCTTTGTCGACTTCAATTCCTTTCTTCGAGATCACATGCCCGAGAACTATCCCCTGTTGTACCATAAAGTGACACTTTTCCCAGTTCAACACCAAGTCGTTCTCTTCGCATCTTCTCAGGACCAAGGTAAGATTGTGCAAACACAAATCAAACGAATCCCTAAATATGGAGAAGTCATCCATGAACACCTCGATGATTTCTTCTAGCATGTTCGAGAATATGGACATCATGCATCTCTGAAAGGTACCTGAGGCATTGCAGAGACCGAATGGCATTCTTCTATATGCAAACGTCCCAAATGGATAAGTGAATGTCATTTTTTCCTGATCCTCTAGTGCTATGGCAATCAGATTATACCCTGAGTATCCGTCTAGGAAGCAATAATGACTATGCCCTACCAAACGCTATAATATCTAGTCAATAAATGGAAGAGGAAAGTGGTCTTTCCGAGTTGCCGTGTTCAATTTCCTGTAGTCGATACACACTCTCCATCCTGTCTGAAGCCTTTGTGGAACCAACTCATTCTGCTCATTGCGAACCACGGTAATACCTGATTTCTTAGGAACTATGTGAATCGGGCTAACCCATTTACTGTCTGATATGGGATAGATAATCCCCTACCTCTAGAAGTTTCAGGACCTCTTTCTTCACTACCTCTTTCATTATCGGATTCAACCACCTCTGAGCCTCTCTTGATGGTCTGGACTCTTCTTCTAGGAATATCTTGTGCATGCAAATTGTTGGACTAATTCCCTTGATATCCTCAATTGACCATCCTATGACTGACTTGTGCTTCTTTAGAACCCCGACAAGCCGTTCTTCCTCAGTACTCTGCAATTCCGAAGCAACAATGATTGGGTATGTTTCATTCTCCCCAAGATATACGTACTTCAATGTTGCTGACAGCTCCTTAAGTTCTAACTTGGGAGGTGGGTTTGTTCTTACACCAATAGTTGACACTTGAAGGTCTTCACTTTCTTCTTCAGATGATTCAGAACTATCTTCAATTTCTTCATTCTGATCTTCCCAATTCCAATCCCAATCCCAATCCCAATCCCAATCTTCCAAATCCTCATCTTTGAAAATCCCATCAACCCCAGGATCTAAAACCTCGATGAATGAGCAATCATCAGCTCCTGTAGGGTACGATGAAGCTTCGAAAAGCTTGAATTCTACTGTCTCATCTAACACTGTCATCGAAAGCTTTCCATTTTGCACATCAATGAATCTCTTGGCTATGGCCATGAATGGTCTCCCAAGAAGAATAGGTCTCATGTTAGTCTCCTTACTTGCATCTTCCATATCCAAAACCACAAAATCTGCTAGAATGATAAGTTTCCCCACTTGGACTAACATATCTTCAACAGTCCTTCTTGGATATCGTACCGACCCATCTGCTAACAGAAGAGACATTGTTGTAGGTCTCAACTCATTCAGCCCTAGCTGCTTGTAAATGGAGAACGGCATTATATTAATACTAGCTCCCAAATCTAACATTGCTCTTTCGAGCTGAATACCTCCGACTATGATATTGATGCAGAAACTACCAGGATCTTTCAATTTTGTGGGAGTTCCTTTTGCAATACTACACTGGCACTACCGGCTATGTATTCCTGATGATTCGGCCCAAACTTCTGCCTGTTGATGTGAAGACTCTTGAAAAATTTAGCATATACCGGCATCTTTTCGATCATCTCAAGGAGAGGTAGGTTTACATGTACCTTGGAGAGGACATCAAAAATCTCCTTGAACGCCTTACTTAACTTGTCTCTTTTGAGCCTCCCAGGGAATGGAATTGGTGGAACATATAGAAGAGGTGGAGTGTATGAATCTGGTGACTGCTGTAAAGCTAAGGTCTTCTTGGGAGCTGAATCAACCACTACCTCTTCTTCTTCTATTCTAGCCTCCTTCTGACTCTCCTCTTCTCTTAATCTCCTGGGTCCCTCTTGTTCCTTTCCACCACCAACTTCATTGTCTAACACTCGCCCACTTCTTAACACCGTCAGTGACTTTGCTTGCTCTGATTGACTAGGAAACCGTCCCGGTTCATTCCTATGAACTGTGTCAATAACTTGCCCCATCTGTGTTTCCAAGTTCTTAATAGATGACCTCATAGTCTTGATAGATTGCTCAACGTTTTCTATTCTATGTTCTATAACTTCTGAAAAGCATTTTGCAGTCTCAGCAAGGGATGACACAATCTCTTCTAAAGACTTCTTTTTGGGCGAATAAGTGGCACTGTCTCTGTTTGTAGCACTGTTCCATTGTTGAGGTTGACTATTGGACCCTTGACCTTGGTAATTACCTCTGTTGTAATTCCCTTGATTGTTTCCCTGGGTGTTCTGTTGAGATAGTTGATGACCATTGAAAGCAGTGTTCGGGTCAGAATAGGAGAAATTGTGGTGATTACGCCATCCAGGATTATAGGTGTTTGAGTAGGGGTCGTTTCTCCCTTTTTGGTAATTGAAAGCTTGAACCTCTTCTGTTTCAAACGACATCCCATCCCCATCTTGCACTGAATGCACTCCTCCTTGCTGTTGATTCCTATTTGAATTTTGGGCCATCATAGCTTGTACCTGCTTGGCAATATTAGCCATTTGAATCTCCAACCCAATGTTCTGACTGACTTCATGCCTTCCAGCCTTTCTGACAGTTGAACTCCTGTGTTGTGAATTCAGAGCCAACGTCTCATAGATCTCATTGATCTCTAAAGCAGACTTCTTTGTAATAGCACCTCCACAAGCATTGTCAACAATAGTTTGGGTGAATGGTGTCAATCCATCATAAAAGGTGCGGACTTTGTACTCTTCTGTCACCATGTGAGGGGGAATTTGATCTAACAGCTCCTTGTATCGCAACCATGCCTCATGGAAAGACTCACCATCCTCCTCACTAAAACTCGCTATTTTGATTCGAAGTTCCTTTGTCTTTGAGTTAGGAAAAAATCTGTTGAAAAATGCATTGGTCACATCTTCCCACGATGTCAACAATCCTGCCTTTAACAAATTATACCACTTCATGCCCTTGTCTTTCAAACAATACTGGAAACACCTCATCCTCAGTTGTTCTTCAGTCAGTCGACCAATAGGGAATGTCTCCACAATGGACTGATAATCCTTCATGAACTGGTGGCAATCTTCCGTTGCCAAACCATAAAAAGATGGCAACATATTGAAATGCGTGCTCCTTAACTCATAACTCCTGGCCGCAGCATCCAACACAATTGGTTGTGGTTTGTTTCCCAATTGAGGCTGTTCGGACTCTCTCATTGTCCTGATGTCATATTCTAATGCACGTCTTGGTGAGCCAGGTGGGCTTCCTTGAACACCATGTTCATCTTGAACCTCTCTTTCGGCCTCTCTTTCGGCCTGAATAACCCGGTCACGTTGGGCAACTCAATCTCCCATTTCCTCAACCAAAGGATTTGTTTCTTCGAACTGTCTAGCAACCCGGCCTACTCGGTCAATCTCGTCCTCAGCAGGGATCAGAATACCTCCAAGCGAACTACGTCCGTTCATACACCTGTAAAACCTGAAACACCAAAAACAAAACTACCACGAAGTAAGATGGAAAAAGAAAGAAAAGAAAACTAAAAACTAAAACTAATGACACATACTACCGAACTAAACTAACTAGATTCAACTAATAATATCTATACCAATCCCCGGCAGCGATGCCAAAATTGATGCAGTAAAATCTGTATTCAATTTACTAAGAAAGTTCATTCACTAGGATCGACGATTTTATCGGTCAAAGCCAATTAATCTAGTAAAGATTTACTCTAAATGCGAAAATCTAAATTACATAATGCTTTGCTTTTGAAGTTTGTTTAGTTCTAAACCTAACCTAAATTATGAATACTTAACCTAAAGACTAAAATCAAATCAAATCAAATCAAATCAAATAAGGAATGAATATATGGAGAGAAATACTAGGGAATCGATGCACCTTTCTTAGATACTTAATGCTCACAATCAGTCTCACAATCAGTCTCAAATAACACTTCAATCTAGTTTAGGGCTTGTTTTGATGATTAACAATGAAGAACGAATCTCTTTCCTATCACTCACACAATGGCCATGTGTCGAATTACGGTATGGAAATCCTTTAGAACAAAACTCTAAGCCAAATCAATGCAACAAGGCCATGCAAACATTAATTTTCAAGTCTATTAAGCTTATTATCATAGTTTAAATGGAAAAGGCCATTCACATCTAAACCTTAATCTCATGGATAAACTAAATCACAAACCCATATCAATTGAGGCCACAAAATAATATAAATAAGTAATATAGAGCAATTAATTTAATAGACAAGACTAAAACCCAATTGATTAACATAAGATAGACTAATTGTTCATATAGAGTTATTCAAAATTGGTTACATCAATCCCCTAGTTAAAGGTTTAGTTACACATCAATGGAGAGAACATAAACATAGAAGAATAAAAGAAAGAACTCATGGTGGTAATCTGATCTTGTCTTGAACTCCCCGTCGTCTTCTTGCTTTCCAGGATTCTCTAAGGATGAAAGAAAGAATGGTTTTGTATTATCGCAGTCTCCAACCTCTTTTAGAACGCCCCTCTGTGCTCTATATATAATAGCTCAAAGATAAGTCACTCGCTAACCTAGACGAGCCAGGTTTAGAAATAACCGCTGCATGTACCGCTGGGTAGGTAAGTTGCTTACCCCGCGAAAAATATAAGGCGACACCTCTGGAGCTGACCATTAGATGTACCGCTTGATAGGTACTTGCTTGGGCCCCGGTAATTGGACGATGCACCTCTGGACTTTGATGCAAGATGTGCTGCTTGATGGGTATTTGCCTGGGCCGCGGTAATTCATGGGAATTCCTCTGCAGTTGGCCGCTTGATGTACCGCAAGGTAGGTAGGTAGGTTGCCTACCCCGTGGTAATTGGCAAAATTGCCCTTTTTCTCATCCTTTGGCACCATTTCTTCCATAATCAGATATTTGCGCCACTTCTATTTAAAGAGACCTGCACAGCTCATCAAACACATCAAACCACTCAAAAGGCCTTAAGAACAAGCAAAAATGACAGGAAAAAGGGCCAAAATAATAGTAGAATCTAAACTGATCACAAGTCATTTGGCTTCGTCCACAGATACAAAGTTATGCGTTGGCCCGATGTCCAGCATCGCACTAACTTGCTTGCCTCTGATGGTGGCCTTTATGAACATGAGGCCTTTCTTAGCAAGCGTCAGAGGCACGGCTTGCCCGTTGAGTGCATAGATATGTTGGATAGATCTCATGCTTGCTTGGGCCTCAGTTGCTTTAGTCTCTTCTAGTTAGGTGACCATGGCATTGAGCATCTTCCGCTTTGGGCAATCGCGTACCCAATGTGGCCCATAGCAAATGAAGCATGGACTCTTCGGTTTGATTACCACGGGCTTGCCTTCTTGTGTGTCATGCTGATTGTCGTCGTTGGGGGACTTGGCCCATTGTCCTTGAGATCGTTGCCCTTCAGTTCGTCTCCCCCATTCTTGTCATGGTTATCTTTCCATTTCTTGGGCTGGGCATAGTCAACCAATGACTCTGCTATTGCAATGGCCGCGTCAAGGTATTGCACATTCCGTCTCTCAAATTCCACTCTCGCCCAATCTTTGAGGCCGTCCATTAAAAAGAAGAGAGAGTCTTTATCTAACATGTCCTCGATCTCAAGAGTCAAGGTTGTGAACTCCTTGACATAGTCGTGGATGGGCCCCGACTGTTTGAGGCAATAGAGGCCGCCGCGTGCCTCCTTCTCGGCATTGGTTAGAGAGAACTGCTTCTTGAGTTCCCTCTTGAACTCTGTTATAGGCAAAAATAGTCGTGGCAGACACATCATCACTATATAAAGCCACGTAAGCGGGGGTAAAGGAAAGTCAACTAACGGAGCAAGAAATCCCCCACGAAAACCTGTTCGGGAAAAGAGTAAGATGCCCGACCACCAGCAAAGATAAGCTGCTCGGGCAACAAATCTTACTCGGGCAAATGCTCAGCGTAGTCGGGAATCAGTGAACACAGGTAGTCATCAGCGTCAATATTCAAAACACAGGGCGTAATCAGCGGCAAGCAACTCCATGATAAGCAACAGTGTGACTGCAGGGTTCAAATAAGGAAACAAGTAGATTTTTCGCAAATAAAGGAGGAAGAATCAGAGTCAGACTTGAATTCAACCGAATCAGGAAATATACAACAGTAAGAGAATCCGAATTCGTTTAGGATTCGAACACACAGTTAGGGCACCACATACCAAACCCTAATTAACAA
This sequence comes from Acer campestre, assembly GCA_954870605.1. Taxonomy (NCBI): domain Eukaryota; kingdom Viridiplantae; phylum Streptophyta; class Magnoliopsida; order Sapindales; family Sapindaceae; genus Acer; species Acer campestre. The sequence continues at coordinate 11,253,637 of OX940801.1, read as the reverse complement.
CATGTATAAATACCCCCTTTATAAACACAAAGGGGGGACACGAGAAAAAGGGCTGGAGAGAGATTGTAGTACAATATTCTTGTAATCGTTCTTCATAGTGAATTTGGCTTCGTTGCTTAGGCAACAATCCGTGGATGTTTCTCCGATCATTGGAGTTTTACCACGTAATTTATTGTTTATTTCCAATTGTTTCTTTTTTATTTTAATCGCTCTCGTTCATAAATTATTGCAATTCAAAAGTAAATCGTTAACTCGGTAACCACCAAAAATCACCGTCAACAAACTCATCCCAAATGGTGATAGGATTGATGGAGTCATCATGCTTGCGTCACCACCATAGTTGAGCGGAATCTCAAAGAAAGGTGGGAGCATTGGTGATCCGAGTTGCATAGTCCCTAACTCCCTTGGCTTTGAAGTATTGTTCTAGGCCGAAGAGAAAATTTTCCACCTCCATGGCTTTCCGGTTGCCGCTGTAAGTGGATGGCTTAGGGACCTGGATGGTGTTGGTGCTTGTGGCGGCACCAAAGCTGACAGATGGGCTATTCCAGTGCGAAGCCCATTAGGTGTGGATTTCTTCCACTTCCGCACGTATTGCTCGCAACTCGTGCTCCATGAAATTACGGAGGTTGCGAATCTCTTGGGTGAAGAAGCATGCGTCCTCCTTGACACCCTTTTAGAACTCTCGGAGCATGGCCTTTGTGGCTTGGGTGATTTCGCCATAGTCTATCTCTAAGCCGTTGAGACGGTCGACTACATCACTCAAGGTGACCTGCGTGCCGGAAAGGGTGTCCTCCAAGCCGGTCATCCGAGTCTCCAAGGAATCCATGGACGGACCCTTAGACTTGCTCCGCTTGGTGTGGGCCACGACCTCGCGCTTGCTCCTCCACTCTAGCAGCAACTTCACTGTCGGATGCCATTGCTTCGCGAACTAGCTGTGGTTGCTTTGACAAGGCTCTGATACCGACTGTCACGGGCTTAGAATTACGCAGCGGAAATCCCGTGTGGCACTTAGGCAACTTCCGAGTGAACGTTGCTAAGTAAGCCTTAAAGTGTTGCTTGTCACTCTCAAAAGCAAAAGAGAGACTAAAGAATGGGGGTTGGAAGAGCTTGGTTGGAAATGTAAAGGAACTTGTATTGATATTAGGAAATTTTTACAAAGCTTGAGTACAATTTGCTTGGATAGGCTTGGATGCCTTACAAATGAGAGTGGTTGGCTATTTATAGGGTGCCACCTCCTCAATGAATGGCTAGGATTACTTTGATCCAATGGTGGAGGTTTGTCCTCCAGAATAATCTATAACTATGTACAGTTTCTAGATTATTCCTACACAAGACTACATGTATCTAGATCTTTCCTACATCTATCTACATGTATCTAATATGTACAAGAGTGCTCTAGAAAGATCTAGAGTCTTTCACCATCTAGAGACTTCTAGAAGCAAACCAATGCTAGGCTTTTCCAGAGATCTCTAGAACCTTCCATCAACTAGAGACTTCCATCCATGCTTGAAGTATGTGGAAATCTCTAGAGCCATCTAGGAGCTTGGCTTTGTTGTGGACTTGTTGGCTTTGTAGTGCTCCTTGGTCGGAATCCGAATTTTGGATGTAGCGGGCCGTGACATGCTACTCGTGATTATCAAAAGGTATTATCTTTCTATCTTTAGTTTCTTTTTCTTTTTTTTGGTTGCTAATTTGGTTAATGTGAATTAGTTTTTGGTTCGCTTTGTATTTGATTTCGAAACCAGTAAATTTGACAAGTAAATTGCCTATGGATCGCGAAATGTTTAATAAAAGTATAAATGAAAGTTGTGCTTTGCAAATGTAAATTTAGTTTTGTTGGGGTGCATTTAGTACACGGGACGGGTTGGGACAGGACGGGATAACTTTTTGTTGTCCCATGTTTGGCGCGCTATTAGCATGGGACGGGACGGGACGGGACAAGGTGAGACAAAAACCACCAAATTTTATCCCACCCAAGACCTTAGGACAAGGTTGTCCCATGACATGAGACAAGTACAAAAAGACTATTTTACCCTTTAAGTTTTCAAAAAATTATAAGCATGTTTAATAATAATATATACTATTATATATATTATTATAATATATATTAGAATATATATATTATTACTATAATATATATATATATATTATAATGATATATATCATAATATTATATATATATATATAATATATTATATATTATAATATATATAAGAGAGACACTCTAGTCATTTGAACCTCCTGTCTCGTCTAGTCCCAGTCATACACTCATACCAAACGCATAACAGTACAGTTAACAATTCTGTCCTAGACTCCTAGACCCTTGCAAACACAATACAGAACAACTTGTCTTGTCCCGTCCTACCTTGTCCTATCCCATCTCCGTGTCAAACGCACCCTTGATGCCTATTATTTGGTTGTTTAAGTTAGTAGAACCACCCCACTTGATTTACAAGAATGGGGTTTTAGATATTTCGAGTCAAAGTAGAGCTGCAGGTCTTGAATTTGTCAGGTTTCCCCAACGTGTTATACTAATTCTTCCATTCTTTTTATTATGTACAGAAAATCAAAATAATAATTAATTTATCAAATTGACTTTTTTTGCCTTTGGAAAAGCCTGCTCAGAGTATATAATCTTATTTTTTGTTTCTATGTATTGATAGTGTCTGTTTCAGGTCATATCAAATTGGTTTATCCTTTAGTCGTTCCTCATTGATTTTTTTCCGTTCTTCTTTTGTTGTTTAGTGACAGCTTGGTGTTTTGTGTTGTCCTTATTGCACTACTTTGTTAGTCTGCTGTTTTTGCTCTGTTTTTCCAGTTGTGTCTGGTTTGCCTTTTGTGGCTCCCTGTTTGGGACTTTTCAAAAAACAAAAAAACAAAAAAAAAATCATACCTCCACAAATAACACGTCTTTGACATTATTGATTCTGTGTATGGCTGAAAATTTCTGCTAGCAACCAATGAATTACGTTAGCTAGGAAGCACTTAAATACGTCCAAACCACTTAAATCATATCATGTGATTGGTCTTGCGTAATAAATCAAGTTGTAGTCATGATCAGATGCACTACGAGCTGCAACAAAGTCAAGTTTAGAATCTCAAGGAGACTTGGTCTTGCGTAAAGTTTTATGATCAATGACCATAACTACAGTCATTTCACCTAATCTGTACCTACCATGGCCAGAATTCATACTACAACATTTATGAATGCAAGGGATCCACTGTGCCAGTTCCACCAAAGATTTTCTCTCCAAATAAAACATACATCACATAAGTTATAGTATATTACAAAATCCAAATAATACATAAAATAAACTCATCAAATAGATACTAAATTCCTAATTAACTTCATTATCATTATTCACATTGTTAAAGGATCTAAATAATTCGGCATCTAACTCTGGTTCATCAAGTGAAAGGTTTGTAATCTCAAGTATTCCGTTATTCTCCATGTCAATGGAATTAAAGCCAAAATTTCTTTACAGTTTCATTTTGACCCCTAAAATTTTGAAATTATAATTTAACCCCGTTTTATACTAAAATAATTATAATATTGCCCCAAACGTATCCTCGAAGTATCCCATAAGTATCCTCCAAGTATCCCTCAAGTATCCTCTAAGTATCCTCTAAGTATCCTCTAGTCAAACTTGTGAAAAAGTCAACGGATACGCCATTTGGTGTATCGGATACGTATCCTGAAGTATCCGGGAAGTATCGGAACTGGATATGAGTTCGATACGAGTTACCTCCACCAAATGAAGTATCTGTGCTTCTTGACTAGTGAAAAAGTCAACGGATACGCCATTTGGTGTATCGGATACGTATCCTGAAGTATCCGGGAAGTATCGGAACTGGATACGAGTTCGATACGAGTTACCTCCACCAAATGAAGTATCTATGCTTCCTAGCTTTTTTGCCTTTGGAAAAGCCTGCTCAGAGTATATAATCTTATTTTTTGTTTCTATGTATTGATAGTGTCTGTTTCAGGTCATATCAAATTGGTTTATCCTTTAGTCGTTCCTCATTGATTTTTTTCCGTTCTTCTTTTGTTGTTTAGTGACAGCTTGGTGTTTTGTGTTGTCCTTATTGCACTTCTTTGTTAGTCTGCTGTTTTTGCTCTGTTTTTCCAGCTGTGTCTGGTTTGCCTTTTGTGGCTCCCTGTTTGGGACTTTTCAAAAAAAAAAAAAAAAAAAAAAATTCATACCTCCACAAATAACACGTCTTTGACATTATTGATTCTGTGTATGGCTGAAAATTTCTGCTAGCAACCAATGAATTACGTTAGCTTGTTGAATCTTACTAATTGAAAATAGAGGTGACCCCGGTTCGGTTTGGTTCCGGTTTCAGTTCCAAACCGCCGGTTTCGGTTTGGGAGGCACCCAAAACCAAAACCAAAACCGAAACCGGTTTGAAACCGCCGGTTTGGCGGTTCCGGTTTCGGTTCCGGTTTCAAAACCGGCGGTTTTGGTACGGTTTGGGCGGTTTTTCAAAAAAAAAAAATTTTAATTTTTTTTTATAAACCGGCGGTTTAACCGCCGGTTTTGGGCAGTTAAACCGTCGGTTTTGGACGGTTTGGAGGAATCCCAAACAGAAACCGGAACCGGAACCACCGGTTTCCAACTGGTTTTCAAACCGGCGGTTTCGGTTCCGGTTTTCGGTTCCGGTTTGGCCAATCCGGTTCCGGTTAAACCGCGGACAAAACCGACGGTTTAACCAAACCGTGGTCAGCTCTAATTGAAAACAAAATAATGTCGAAATCACATGAAACAAAGTGGATACTATTGCTGGATGCTCATAGGAGATAATGGCACATCCGAGAAATACAGTCCAAACACTTCTCTTCATGGGGTGTTTAGGAAGCACGGATACTTCATTTGGTGGAGGTAACTCGTATCGAACTCGTATCCAGTTCCGATACTTCCCGGATACTTCAGGATACGTATCCGATACGCCAAATGGCGTATCCATTGACTTTTTCATAAGTTTGACTGGAGGATACTTAGCGGATACTTGAAGGATACTTGGAGGATACGTTTGGGCAATATTATAATTATTTTAGTATAAAACAGGGTCAAATTATAATTTCAAAATATTAGGGGTCAAAATTAAACTGTAAAGAAATTTTGGCTCTGATTCCATTGACACGGAGAATAACGAGATACTTAAGATTACAAACCTTTCACTTGATGAACCAAAGTTAAATGCCAAATTATTTAGATCCTTTAACAATGTGAATGATAATAATGAAGTTAATTAGGAATTTAAAACATGTTTTATGAGTTTTTTTTTTTTTTATGTATTATTTGGATTTTGTAATATGTTATGGCTTATGTGATGTATATTTTATTTTTATTTTGTAATATGTTCGACTTATGTGACATATTTTATTTGGATCCTGTAATATATTACATTGTTATGACTTATGTAGTTATGTGACATGTTTTATTTGGATTATGAATATGTTTTGATTTTGAATGAATTATCAAATATATATATATATATATAAATATATATTATTTTAATTGACGTATCCTTGCCGTATCCGTATCCTAGTTTTTGAAGATTTACCGTATCCTCGTATCGTGCCGTATCCGGATCCGTGCTACATAGGGTGTTGTAGAGCGGTCAGACCATACAATCAAGCTGTCTAATTTTTTACTAATTTAATATTTTAATTTTAATTTTTATATTTTCAGTACAAAATAAACAGTATGATTGGATAGTCTCACCACTTGATGGTAAGACCGTCTCATACAAGATTTTCTCCTTATTTAAAATATTATCCTTAACTCCTCTTTTCAAAGTTGTAATAAATCAAGTTGTAGTCATGATCAAATGCACTACAAGCTGCAACAAAGTCAAGTTTAGAATCTCAAGGAGACTTGGTCTTGCGTAAAGTTTTATGATCAATTACCATAACTACAGTCATTTCACCCAATCTGTACCTACCATGGCCAGAATTCATACTACAACATTTATGAATGGAAGGGATCCACTGTGCCAGTTCCACCAAAGATTTTCTCTCCAAATAAAACTACATCACATAAGTTATAGTATATTACAAAATCCAAATAATACATAAAATAAACTCATCAAATAGATACTAAATTCCTAATTAACTTCATTATCATTATTCACATTGTTAAAGGATCTAAATAATTCGGCATCTAACTCTGGTTCATCAAGTGAAAGGTTTGTAATCTCAAGTATCCCGTTATTCTCCATGTCAATGGAATTAAAACCAAAATTTCTTTACAGTTTCATTTTGACCCCTAAAATTTTGAAATTATAATTTAACCCCGTTTTATACTAAAATAATTATAATATTGCCCCAAACGTATCCTCGAAGTATCCCATAAGTATCCTCCAAGTATCCCTCAAGTATCCTCCAGTCAAACTTGTGAAAAAGTCAACGGATACACTATTTGGTGTATCGGATACGTATCCTGAAGTATCCGGGAAGTATCGGAACTGGATACGAGTTCGATACGAGTTACCTCCACCAAATGAAGTATCCGTGCTTTCTAGCTTTTTTTGCCTTTGGAAAAGCCTGCTCAGAGTATATAATCTTATTTTTTGTTTCTATGTATTGATATTGTCTGTTTCAGGTCATATCAAATTGGTTTATCCTTTAGTCATTCCTCATTGATTTTTTTCCGTTCTTCTTTTGTTGTTTAGTGATAGCTTGGTGTTTTGTGTTGTCCTTATTGCACTTCTTTGTTAGTCTGCTGTTTTTGCTCTGTTTTTCCAGCTGTGTCTGGTTTGCCTTTTGTGGCTAGCTCCCTGTTTGGGACTTTTCAAAAAAAAAAAAAAAAAAATTTCATACCTCCACAAATAACACGTCTTTGACATTATTGATTCTGTGTATGGCTGAAAATTTCTGCTAGCAACCAATGAATTACGTTAGCTAGGAAGCACTTAAATATAGAGATGGCAATATTCCCCGTGGGGCCGGGGCCCCGCGGGGCTTCGCCCCGAACGGGGCGGGGATGGAGGACAATATTCGGGGACGGGGACGGGGATGGGGACAAAGTCTTGTCCCCGAAGTTGAAGCGAGGCGGGGACGGAGGAAGCACCCCCCGCCCCATCCCCGCCCCGATATATATTATATATACATATATATATATATTTATAATATAATATATAATATTCAGATTTTTTTAATCATTTATATATATTGACACCACGTTTGGCTAGGTTATGATTTGTTGGAATATATAACTGAATATATATATTATATATATTTATAACTGAATTTATATATATAGATATATATTGACACCACGATTGTCAATATATAACTGAATATTTTGACACCACGTTTGTCAATATATATATTATATATATTTATAATATATAATTGAATTTATATATATATTTTTAATTGTAATTTTTAAATATATAATTATATTAAACGGAGAATGGGGCGGGTATGGGGAAGGCCCCTCCAACGGGGAATCCCCGCCCCCGGCCCCGCTTCTCTTAATGCGGGGATGGGTACGGGGATGGGGACGGTTTTGGGAGGCGGGGATGGGGATGGTAAAGCATTCCCCGACCCCGACCCGCCCCGTTGCCATCCCTACTTAAATACGTCCAAACCACTTAAATCATATCATGTGATTATTTATTCATCACCATGACATGATTTAATTGGTTTGTCCATATACAAAAGGGGAAGGTAAGCATTAATTTCTAGTCTTTTTCATAGTTTCTTTAACTGTCTCATTAATTCTGTCGATACACTACACTCATCAACAAACATATTAAAACACCACTCCATCCATCCATAGATACAATCAATGAATATCAAAAATCATGAATCCTTTAAAATGGTTACTCTACACAATGGTACTACTTGTCTTCCTTCTTGTTCAATTCTCCACTTCCACAGACACCACCATCACAGAAAACCATTCCATCAAAGACGGTGAGCTTATAGTTTCCGGTGGAAAAGTTTTCGCGCTTGGATTCTTTAGTCCTGGAAAGTCTCTAAAACGTTACGTTGGAATTTGGTTTCACCAAATTCAGGAGCAAACCGTTGTTTGGGTGGCAAACAGAGATGATCCCATCAACGGTACATCCGGTGTACTCTCAATCAACGGTCATGGAAACCTCATACTATACGAAACAAACCGAACTACTAGTACTGTTCCTGTCTGGTCTACAAATGTCTCAGTCACTTCCCTCAATGGCACTGTAGCTGAGCTTTTAGATACAGGAAATCTTGTTTTGGTTGAAAATGGTACAAAAAATAGATTGTGGCAAAGTTTTGATCATCCTACAGATACTATCCTTCCACTTATGAAATACGGGTTATTGGATCGAAGAACAGGTGTGGATCTGTTCATAACATCCTGGAAATCTTCGGACGATCCAGGATCCGGAGACTACTCGCAAAGGATTGACCCTACAGGATTTCCTCAGTTGTTACTATACAAGGGTTCGGAGAAGTGGTGGAGAGTCGGGTCATGGACCGGGAAAAGATGGAGCGGTACACCGGAAATGACCATTGATCCTGTCTCTAATTATATTTTTGTCAACAATCAAGATGAAGTTTCCTTAGTGTTTAGTGTAAATGATAGTTCTATCCTAACAAGAGTGATAGTGAATGGTTTCGGACAAGTGCAACGGTTCACCTGGAAAAATCGAGAAAAAATTTGGACCTGGACCACCCCAAATAGCCTGCCGTGCGACTATTATGCTCACTGCGGGCCTAATAGCAATTGTGACCCGAATCAATCGGATGAGTTTGAGTGTACATGCCTACCAGGATTTGAACCCAAGTATCTGCGAGAATGGAATTTGAGAAATTGGTCAGGTGGGTGCACGAGGAAACGCAGGATGTCCACATGCCAAAGAGGAGAAAGGTTCGAAAAGATGGCACGCGTGAAGGTGCCCGACACATCAGTCACACGTGTGAACATGAGTTTGGGCTTGAAAGAGTGTGAGAATAAATGTTTGAGTGACTGTACTTGTATAGCTTACACAAGTGCATATTCAGAGACTAATGGAGGGATTGGGTGCTTGACATACCACGGCGAGATGATGGATACAAGAAGCTATACAAATGCTGGTCAGGATTTATATTTACGTGTTGCTGACGAATCAGGTAATATGTCTACCGAGTAATTATCAATTGCAAACCATTAAATTTTTTGCAGTTAGTCTACAAGCTTGTAAGTTAGTACAAACATGCAGATTAATTAGTCCCCTGATAAATATATATGTCTAATTATTAGTGAGCAAAGCAGCTTGCAATATCATGATCAAAAATTTTATGTGATCATGCATCACAGTTTGGACATAACTATACTGGTGGGTGATTATGCACATAATATCATGTTAAAGAATAATTCTCTAGTCAGGTTTGGTCCTGAAATTTTTCATCAAGACCTAGGAGGCTAGGATTAATCCTTAAAAAACTTCTGGACCGGACCTGACAAGAGACCTCATGTTAAAAAGTGCGCTTAATGCACCAATTGATATCAAATTTGTCATAATTATCAATCGTTTTTCTTCTGCTTTAAGATGGTTTACTTGGCAAGAAAGCAATCGTGGCGATTGTGATAGCTTCTTTCATTGCAATGCTTCTTATGATAGCTGCTACGACTTTGTTATTCAGAAGGAGAAGAAGAGGTAATCTAATTTCTTTTCACTTTATCGCCTTTTTCGTCCATTCGTAATTGTTTAATAAGTTGAGCAGGAAGTATTTGTTCATGTGCTTGCTTCCAGAGAAAGCAATGAAAAACCAAATTTCATTGAGTTTCACAGAAAGTTTGAACTCCTTCAGTAGAAAGCAACACGATCTGCCATTACTTGACCTGAGGACCATTGCCTCGGCAACAAATAATTTCTCTTCTGAGAATAAACTTGGTGAAGGTGGTTTTGGTCCTGTTTATAAGGTTGTCTGCTTTGATTACCTGTCTCAAACTGCATGTCATTTGGGTTTAAAAACTTCTGAAAAATAGATATGACTGGAATCCCAATTGATTTTTCAGGGTCAATTACCCGATGGACAAGAGATAGCTGTCAAAAGATTATTGAAAACTTCTGGACAAGGAATCTTGGAATTCAAAAATGAGGTCCTATTGATTGCAAAACTTCAACACAGAAATCTTGTAAGAATCTTGGGTTATTGCATAGAGAAAGGCGAAAAGATGTTAATCTATGAATTCATGCCTAACAGAAGCTTAGACTACTTCATTTTCGGTATGGCTACTATTACTTAATTATTTATGCACTTGGTGTCCATATAGTAGATATATATCTTTCTAATATATGTGGTACAATGTAATTTGAAGCAGACCAAACAAAAAAGCGATTGTTAGATTGGAAAATGCGCTTTGATATAATTTTAGGAATTGCTCGAGGGATCCTTTATCTTCATCAGGATTCCAGGTTAAGAATTATTCATCGAGACTTAAAAGCTAGTAATATTCTTCTAGATGGAGAGATGAAGCCAAAAATATCAGATTTTGGTACTGCAAGAATATTTGGAGGGGATGAAACCCACGCGAATACAAAAAGAGTTGTGGGAACTTAGTAAGTCGAAACAATTAAAACATGCTTGATACTAAGAAATACTCTAGGAGTGCATTGTAAATTAAGGTTAATAAATAATAATATGTACCAATTAATGGCTTGCAGTGGTTATATGTCACCAGAGTATGCATTAGACGGTCTCTTCTCAACGAAATCAGATATTTTCAGTTTCGGCGTAATAGTATTAGAGATCATAAGTGGCAAGAAAAACAGGGGACTTTTCCTTGATGATCCATCTTCATATTTGATTCAATATGTAAGTTGTTGCCTATCTTTTTTCTTTGTTTTTCACTCATCAACAATGGCTTGAAAATTACATTTTTATTTTTATTTTTTGTATTTTCATGTAATGCTGGAAATTAGACATGGGAGCTCTGGAGAGATGGTAAGGCCATGGAGATAGTTGACTCATGCATAGCTGATTCATTTCCTACAAATGAAGTTCTGAGATGCATCCAGGTCGGGCTCTTATGTGTGCAAGATAACGCGGAAGACAGGCCAAGCTTGTGGACTGTAGTTTCTATGTTGATCAATGAAACAAAACTTCCCTCTCCAAAGAAATCTACATTTGTTATCATGAAGAATGAGCCAGATTCATCTAGTGGTGAAACTAATAAGTGTTCTGTTAATGAGGTAACAATGACAACGTTTCATCCCCGATGAATTTGCTAGGTTTTTCCGGATGTGTTTATATGAATTAGTTACAATTTTTCTGTATGATGAATTAAACTTTTTAGTGCTGTAATACTATTCATTTTTATGCTGATGATGTATGTGCAATTACCTCTGCAAGGCTGTTCCGTCTACTTTATCGTAATTTAGATCACGAATTCTCTGTCTGTAGGCTGTTCTTTTTCTCACAGGTGAAGATTTACAAGATCTTTGAAGCTTCATGAAGCAGGGTACATCAGATATATAAATCCTTCTGTGACAAGGTAAAAGTTTATATATAGTAAGGTACTGGATTGCACAAGTGTACACTAATTATATGTGGTGGTTATTGCACCGTAAAGAGTGGCTCTTACTTCACCTAACAAACCAGCATTGATTGAATCAAACTCAAAATGCTGAAGATAGGGTGGGAGTTGACTATTAAACAAGCTTGGTTTGAGAATAAATGAGCCTGTCCCGACTTATAACACGCCCACGTGAGGTCTTGTGAGTAGAGATAAGGGTGAACTGACTCTTATCCACCCGTCCCACCAAAAAATTTCTCCCCAATAAGAATATCACACAGTAGAATTGGTGCTGGTTAAAAGAAATTGAACTCTATTCTTCTTATGTGGTTCCCGAAAGGTACATCCAACTACTCAGCCAAAAGTTTTCATGTCACGTTTAATTAATTCTAAAGTCTTCACGGCCAAAATGAGAACAAGTCAATATGATTTCGATAAGATTAAAGAAAAAAATGAACAAATGACTCTGCTAGCATCATTTAACCCAGTTAAGCACGGGTTAAAGCACGCTCGGGTCAACACTATCTACGACATTCGTCAAATTATTAAAGCTTCTGGTTCCATTAAGGTTGTGTTCGATTCTAGAATCTTCAATTTTTTTGCTGATAGCTTGGCAAAGATGGGTGCTGATTCGATGGGTGACTTCGTGGAATGGGGTGACTTTTGAGTTTGTGCTCCTTTTGTTTCTGTTCTCGTTTATTCTAGGGTCTGTTTTGTTGGGGTTCTTCTCTGTTGCGTTTTCTGGGCTGCTTTCTTGTTGTTTTTGCTGGCGTTTTGTTTTGTTTTTGGCCAGTCTGTTTTGCTCTGTTTCTTTGGTGTTGGGTCTGTTTTTGCCTGTCCGCTGGTCCTCTGTGGCCTGTTCTTGCCCTTGTGGCTGCTTATAATAATTATCTTTTCAAAAAAAAAAAAAAAAAAACCCAGTTAAGCACGACAAGTTTTGTCGTTTGTGATCACATGATCAGTAGCTCAAATGTCCTATTCACGAAAAATTGAACTTGCAAGAATTATTGTCTCGTTTAGTGTGCCTATCAGAGACCTATAAAAATTCAATCAATCAAGCTCTTGATATCATGTTTGTAATTATCTGACCAAAAAATTTAAACCCATAAGAAATGACCTTACAATAGTATTTAAACTTTAGATTCCGCCGTATTTACTAATCGATAATGGAATTAGAGAGAATCAAGTGGGAAAGAGAATCGGGAAAGAAATTTGATTCCTTAGGTGGGAGGGGGAATCAAGTTCCCTTTCCAATAGGAACTTAATTCCTGATTTGAGTGTAGCACCAACATAATCGAATTCCCAACTAATTTTAGTAAAGATGGTAATTATATACAAATCAGTAATTAGGTTCAATTTCTCTTATTAGAATTCTTGATTAGTAAACGCGCCCTCCACGTATGAGCTAACCCAATTGAATGGAAAGAAGTGGCTTTAAGTCCTTTTTCGTGGTTTCTTTCAACTGGTTCCAGATGAGCAATTTCTTGTGGTAGTCTTACAATCAATAGTCTGTATCAGTACTAGCCCCTCTCATTAATATCATAAATACTACATAACAATACACTCCACAAACATAAAACCTGTCCATCTATTCAATCAACGAATCAAAAATCATGAATCCTGTAAAATGGTTATTGTACACACTGCTTTTATTCAATCTGTTTCAATTCTCCACTTCAATTGACACCATCACATCAAACCGTTCCATCAGAGACAGTGAGCTTATACAGTTATACTCTCCGGTGGGAAAGTCTTCGCGCTTGGATTCTTCAACCCTGGAAACTCTGCAAAACGCTATCTTGGAATTTGGTACAATCAAATCCTGGAGAAAACCATTGTTTGGGTGGCCAATAGGAACCATCCGATTAGTGGTACATTCGGGATCTTCTCAATCAACGGTCAGGGAAACCTCGTCCTGTACAAAGGAAACCAGAGTACTCTTCTAGTCTGGTCTACAAATGTTTCGGTCACTTCCTTAAACGACACAGTAGCTCAGCTTTTAGATTCAGGAAATCTTGTTTTGGCTCAGAATGATAGTGAGAAGATGTTGTGGCAAAGTTTTGATTATCCTACAGATACTATGCTACCGTTTATGAAACTTGGATTGGATCGAAAAACGGATCTGAATCGGTTCTTATCGTTCTGGAAATCCTCGGATGATCCTGGAATTGGGAACTACTCCTACAGGATTGACCCTATAGGATTTCCTTAGTTGTCACTATACAAGGGTTCGGATAAATGGTGGCGAACTGAGTCATGGACCGGACAAAGATGGAGCAGGGTACCGGAAATGACTCGTAACTACATATTTAATGTTAGTTTTGTCAACAATGAAGATGCAATTTCCATAATGTATAGTGTTACTGACCCCTCTATTTTAACAAGAATGGAAGTGAATGAATCCGGAATGCAGCAACGTTTCACCTGGAACAGACGTGAAAACAAATGGATCGGGTTCTAGGCTGCCCCAAAGGAGCAGTGTGACTATTACAATCACTGCGGGACAAAGAGTAATTGTAATCCGTATCATTCGGATGTGTTCGAGTGCACATGCCTACCCAGATACGAACCCAAGTACCCGCAAGAATGGTATTTGAGAGATGGGTCAAGCTGTAAAAGAGAATAGAAGAAAGAATTTGCTGGAATGATATTCATTGATGTCAGAGTGCAAATATATACAACTTGCTAACTTTCTCTACAAGACTATTACTTCCATAATTAAGCTATCATAGCTATAATATAGTAAAGCTCCATGAATACAAACTATAATCAAGGAATACATAAGGAAAACAAATATTCACTATTAATACAAAGGATATGACAGATTTGAGACACTCCCCCTCAAGTTGGAGAGTGGATGTCTTGCACTCCCAATTTGCGAACCATAGGTATAAAAAACTCCTTTCCCAAAGCCTTGGTCAAAACATCAGCTAGCTGATTTGCAGAACTCACAAATCTTGTTACCATAGAACCATCTTGAATCTTGTCTCTTATAAAATGACAATCCATCTCTATGTGTCTTGTACGTTCATGAAAAATAGGATTTGCTGCTATGTGTATTGCGGCCTTATTGTCACAATACAACAATGCAACCTCTTGATGCAAAACCCCCAAATCTCTAAGTAAATAATGAAGCCATGTCAATTCACAATAAGCTCTTGTCATTGCACGATACTCTGCTTTAGCTGAAGAAAGAGAGACCGTTTCCTGGCGCTTCGACCTCCATGAAATTAACGAGGGGCCTAGAAATACACAATACCCTGTAGTAGATCTTCTCGTAAGTGGGCATCCTGCCCAATCCGAGTCAGAGTAGGCTCGTAACCGAAGATCGCTAGTTGAGGAAAAGAAGAGACCTTGGCCAGGCGTAGATTTCAAATAGCGCACAACCCGTAGAGCTGCTTCCCAATGATCCTTTCGAGGTTGGTGCATAAATCTGCTCAATATATGGGTAGAATAAGTAATATCCAGCCTCGAAACTGTGAGATATATTAATCTCCCAACTAATCGCCTATATCGTCCTGGATCTTTAAATAGCTCACTCTTATCAAACAATTTTAATCCACATTCCATGGGAGTATTGATGGGAGCTGCCCTTAATAACCCTGCATCCTTAATGATCTCCAATGCATATTTTCGTTGAGAAATAAAAATGTCATTCATAGATGCAGAAATCTCAATACCAAGGAAATACTTCAATTTACCAAGATCTTTAAGGTGATTTTTATTATGCAAGAACTTCTTGATATCAGTTATGATCATAGGATCATTACCAGTAATTAAAATGTCGTCAACATATATCAAAAGAGCAGTAAAGGACTTGCCTTACTTCTTGATGAATAAAGAGTAGTCAGCTTTTGATTGTTCATGCCCAGCTGAACGGATGGCCTCAGAGAATTTAGCAAACCATTGACGAGATGCCTGTTTTAGTCCATATAATGACTTGTGGAGACGACAAAATAAGTGTTCCTCCCCCTGACGGTGGAGACATGTAGATTTCTTCATGGAGGTCACCATGGAGAAATGCATTATTGACGTCGAGTTGATGGAGGGACCAGCCACGGGCAGCAGCCAAAGCCAATAAACAACAAACAGAGATGATCTTGGCTGTTGGAGAAAAAGTATCCTGATAATCAACCCCCTCCAATTGAGTGAACCCTTTCGCCACAAGGCGCGCTTTGTACCGCTCAATTGATCCATCAGACTTAAGTTTGATCTTGTAAACCCAACGAAAACCAATGGGAGTCTTACCAGCTGGAAGTGGAGTGAGAGACTTATTTGCTTTGAGAGCTTGTAATTCGGAATGCATCGCTTCTCGCCACTCAGGGTGAGCAGCTGCCTCAGAATAAGACCTGGGCTCAGTGACAGTACCAATTTGAGCAACAAAAGAGTGATACGCAGGCATGTATCTATGATATGAAACATAATTTGTCAGTGGATAGCATGTACCTTTTGTTGGAACTGGAACGAAGGAAGTCGATTGGTCGGAGTAAATGTTGGAGCAGACATAATCGTTTAGCTTGACCGGTGGAGCGATCTGGCGGCTGGAACGGCGGAGTGGTTCTGGTGGTGGAGTGGGAGGCTCGGCGAGAAGAGTGATGGTTCAGGTGAGGGAAGAGAGTGGTCGGAGAGGGTGGGCAAGGCTCCCAGCTCTAGAGATGGCGGGTCGGAGGGCGCCGGTTCGATAGTGACCGATGGTGATGGGTCGGAGGCTGTTTGTGGGTCAGAGGCTGTTTGTGGTGTAGGAGGTAAAGTGGGGATTATGTGGTCGAGAGGAGGTAGAGGAGTTTTGGGAGGGGTAGATTCAAAGGCTGAGTCATGGGTCAGTAATGGAATTGGGCTAGAATGATGGTCCAACAGAGATGCAGCAGAATTGGGCTTGACATATGCATAAGGAAAAGTGTTTTCATGAAATTTCACATCCCGGCTAGTAAAAACATTTTTGGTTGATAAATCAAATAATTTGTATACTTTTTTTACCAATGGAATAGCCGATGAAGATGGAGGGCAAGGCACGACGATCAAATTTGTGAGAAGTGTGAACGTTGGTGGCATAAGCAAGACAACCAAACACACGGAGATGAGAATAAGTGGGCGGCTTTGAATAAAGACGTTCGAAAGGAGTTTTGAAAGAGAGAATCGGTGAAGGTAACCGATTGATGATGTGAACAACGGTGAGAGCACATTCTCCCCAAAATTGTGAAGGGAGTTGAGCATGAAATTTTAAAGCACGAGCCACCTGTACGATGTGACGATGTTTGCGTTCCACAACCCCATTTTGTTGAGGAGTGTAAACACAAGAATGTTAAAAAATAACGCCATTATCGTGAAAAAAAGAATGAAGTGAGATAAATTCCC
The DNA here is from genome assembly GCA_954870605.1 of Acer campestre. Taxonomy (NCBI): domain Eukaryota; kingdom Viridiplantae; phylum Streptophyta; class Magnoliopsida; order Sapindales; family Sapindaceae; genus Acer; species Acer campestre. Next base: position 11,236,784 of record OX940801.1, on the reverse strand, counting down.
CACCATTGTCACTTTGAAAAGTTTTAATGCGAGATTCGAATTGAGTAAAAACATAACTAAAAAAACGTTTTAAAATTGATTGTGCCTCATTTTTATGATGCATTAAAAAAATCCATGTGAAACGTGTATAATCATCAACAATGGTAAGAAAATAATTAGCACCAGAAAGAGAAGAGTGTCGATAACGACCCCAAATATCACAATGTATAATATCAAAATCCTTTGTAGAGGAAATAGTACTAGTACCGAAAGGTAAACGACTCTGCTTAGCCAAAGGACATGTATGGTAAGCATTATTTAACTCAACAGAAAAATTTTAAAAATTCTTAGCAATGAAACTTAAGCGAGAGGGTGATACATGGCCTAAGCGACTATGCCAGAGGTCGATGGATGAAATGGTGAGGTTGCAAGCAAGGCGATTTGTAGATGAGGAAGGGTTGGTCAAAGATTTTTATGTCGTTAATGCCACCAAGTAGTATAGTCCGTCATGTTGTTTACCCAAACCAATCGTCCTCCTCGTAGCCAGATCCTGCAAAATACACCAATAAGGGAAGAACGTTACTGAATAGTTCAGACCTCTTGTCAAACGACTAACTGACATCAAATCAACTTTGAATGTATGCACAGATAACACATCATGCAGATAATAGATGGAATTCAGAGGCAAAGTTCATTTTGCAATAATATTCGCCTTTTCTCTGCTAGGCAACAATACAGGCGGTAACGAGCAATTTTTATCTTTATATAACAGTTTAGATGATGAAGTAATATGATCTGTCGCCCCGCTGTCAATAATCCAATTGCGGGAATTGAGTTTAGACAAACCTGGCTTTGTTACCGCATTTGCTTTGGAACTAGAACCTTCATCTTGATTGTTAAGGAGTGACAAAAGTTGCTTGAGCTGGGTTTCTGATAATGAAACTGCAGGAGGCCTTACCTTATCATTTTGTGACAGCTCAGATACCTAATTAGTAGCAGAAAATCCTTTATGCTGATTTGAATTTGGGCCTGAATTCATTCTTACCTTGGGATGACCTGATGGGTACCCATGTAATTGAAAGCACGTTTGGACCCAATGGCCCATCTCTCCACAGTGAGTACACCGAGGTCGTCCCCTTCCTCATCCAAAACGACGCCGATCCTGGTCAAAGTGTTGTTCTCCTTGCAATCGAACATCCTGCGGTTGGGACGAACGGTTCGCTGGGGACTGATATGAGCGATCTGTCCCTACTGAAAATTTTGATTTCCCTGCATTGTTGTTGTGACACACCGCCATAGCAGCGCTCCCACCAAGCTCAGTTGCGGTCTGTGTGGTACTGAGGAGTCTTTGTTTTTCTTCTTAAGAAACTGAGGAGTAGGCTTAGCGGATGGAAGGCAGAGGATTCATCAGAAGGATTTGACCGCAAATTGCAGAGTAAGTCTCATTCAAACCCATTAAGAATTGCATCAATTTTTGTTGATCTGCCTGTGCTCCATGTGTTGCGTCTGAATAAGAAGCCAATTCATCCCATAAGATTTTCAATTTCGTATAGTATGTAGAGACAGAGAGTTGTTCTTGTCGAAGATAAGCAATATCTCGCTGAATCTCGAAGATGCGAGGTGCATTGCTTTGAGAGAATCGCTCACAGAGATCTTCCCAAACATCATGAGTGGTAGAATAATAGATTACACTGTCTGCGATTTCTAGATTCAGAGTATTGATGATCCAGGAATGAACCATGTCGTTACATCATAACCAAATCACGTAGCCTTCAGGATCAGTTTCTTCTGAAGGAGCTTTGATAGAATGATTAACAAATCTGAGTTTGTTCTTGGAGTTTAAGGCAAGAGTCATAGCCTTTTTCCAGCCAGAGTAATTGTCTCCATTCAAAGACTTGGAAACTAGAACCAACCCTGGGTGATTCGACTGATGAGAGAAATAAGGATTCGAGATGTCAGATTTTGAAGGATTTGATGAAAACTCCGGCTTAGATGAACTGGAGGAGGCAACAGTCTTGCCGAAATTTGATGGAGGTATTGGTGGAACTTCATCGTTAGCCATGATAGATTAAAAACTGAGAAGATGTCTACACGAGAGATTAGATTGCAAAGATAAGTCTGGTTCTTAATTCTGCTTTGATACCATGTAAAAGAGAATAGAAGAAAGAATTTGCTGGAATGATATTCATTGATGTCAGAGTGCAAATATATACAACTTGCTAACTTCCTCTACAAGACTATTACTTCCTATAATTAAGCTATCATAGCTATAATACAGTAAAGCTCCATGAATACAAACTATAATCAAGGAATACATAAGGAAAACAAATATTCACTATTAATACAAAGAATATGACAGATTTGACTTTCCAACATAGGCAGGTGCAAGAGGAAGCTGGGGATGTGATGTAGCGGAAGCTATACGAGAAAAACCTACAAGAAACAATTAGAAAACAACCTACCAATATTCTGTTGATCCGCGCACAGATGCCAGAATATCAGGCTACTGATAACATTCAACTTCACCGTATAGTATTTAAACTTTAGATTCCGCCATATTTACTAATCAAGAATGGAATTAGAGAGAATCAAGTGGGAAAGAGAATCGGGAAAGAAATTTGATTCCTTAGTGGGAGGGGGAATCAAGTTCCCTTTCCAATAGGAACTTAATTCCTGATTTGTGTGTAGGACCAAAATAATCGGATTCCCAACTAATTTTAGTAAAGATGGTAATTATATACAAATCAGTAATTAGGTTCAATTTCTCTCATTAGGATTCTTGATTAGTAAACGTGCCCTCTACGTATGAGCTACCCAATTGAATGGAAAGAAGTGGCTTTAAGGCCTTTTTCATGCTTTCTTTCAACTAGTCCCAGATAAGCAATTTCTTGTGGTAGTCTTACAATCAATAGTCTGTATCAATACTAGCCCCTCTCATTAATATCATAAATACTAGGCAAAATTCCCTCATTTGACCCAAAAATTTAGGCAGTTTTTGAAACTATCCCATCTCAAAAAGTTTTCTTTTTTTATCTAAGAGAAATAATTTTTGGACAAGTATGCCCTTATTTCAATTCCAACGTGGCACTTAATTACGGATATTTTTGAAGTTTCAAAACAATAATAATAATAATAATAATAACTGAAATGAAATTAAAAACCTGACAGAGAACAAATAAATTAAATTTCCCTCTCACAATTGAATTCCCTCTCAGATTTTATTGCCCTCTCACTCTCAAAGTCTCAGACACAACTCACACAAGTATCTCCCATCTCAGACACAAGTATTTCCCTGTCAGGATCTAGCAAGGTTTTTGTAAATCACTGTATGAAACTTCTCAAGGGTTTTTAATCTGAAGAAGGTGTGTTATTTTATTTTGTTCCTTTTTACTTTCCATAACATTAGTTCATTTATGTTGTTGCACTAGTATGTCCCATCAAAGACACAAGTATTTCCCTCTCAGATTGTTCTTAAATCTCGTAAGGTTTTCGTAAATCACCATATTAAACATCTCAAGGGTTTCTAATCTACAGAAGGTATGTTATATAATTTTTGTTCCTTTTTACTTTCCATAACATTAGTTCGTTTATGTTGTTGCCTTATATTTTTCTAGTAGTTAGTAGTTAGTAGTTAGTAGTTAGTAGTTAGTATTTAGTAGTGGTTCTTCTAAAATTCTTAAAGTGACAGTAAATTTCCAGAATTGAAAGAAGCATCAATAATTTACCAGAAAGTTTACACGGTAAAATGCTTGATTCATATTCCTATTGCAGCATGTAATCATTCCCCCATTATATCGTGTAAGCATGCATTTTAACATTGTGTAAGGATGTAGAGATATCATCATGTAAGCATGCATGGACATCAGTGTGTAAGCATTCATGTTGTTAAGGGTGTAAGCATGCATATATATTAGCGTCTAAACATTAAGTATCAGCGTGTAAACATGTATGGATACCAGCATGTAAACATTCAGTTGCAGCGTGTAATCATACACACTTTTAGTCGTGTAATCAATTCTTAGTCTTAGCATGTAAACATCCGGTCAGCTTGTTAACATTGAACATTTCCTTTGATTAACCAGCATCTTCTGTTTTATTAAATAATAAAAAATTTCTCCTCCATTATGCACAGATTCATGGCAAATTTGCGATTACTTATATCGTATGGTGGCCGGTGATGTGGTCAGAATTATGAGGGAGGGGATTCTGAAATGGCTTTCGTACCTCATGATTTGACCTACGATGGCTTGATAAAGACGGTAGAAGAAATTGTTACGTTTGATTCGTCCAGTTTCAACATATAAGTAAGGGCTATTTTGACTACGAGTGGGAGGCGTACTATTGTGCGCATTAAAAACGACAGGGATGTGTCATTTTTGATATCCCTGTCATTTTTGATGCAGGAAGAAAGTGTAATTCCTGAAGCGTATGTTAGTATTGTCCGAAGAGATCAAACTATTGGTGGTAATATGCCAACCCAAATGCCATTCCAAATGCCAACCCAGATGCCATCCCAAATGCCAACCCAAATACCTCATGAACTAATTTCCTTCCAAATGCCATCCCAAATGCCAACCCTAGTACCATTCCAAATCCCATCCCAAATGCCATTCCAAATGCCATCTGAAATGCCATTCCAAATTCCAACCCAGATGCCATCCCAAATGCCAACCCAAATACCTCATGAACTAATTTCCTTCCAAATGTACCCATATTTTCCCCAACAGTTTGTGAATCCATATAATACGTATTACAACAACCATATTCCCAACCATACTGCAAGCATTTCATAATCTGGAGTTCGATCTCCGCAAATTTCAACAACTTCTGCTCGAACACGATCTTGCCATTCTTGATTAGAAGCCAAAAGCATTAAGCACCAAGTAGCTGAAATTGATAGAGCTTCAAAGGCAGCCACATATATATTCTTGCAATTATCAACTATGAATTGGTCAGTTTCTTCTTGGTTGACTGTACTGCTTTCAGCTCCTTCAATAATCATTTGCAATAAGTCTTTCTCATGAGCTGCCTTCTACTTCCTCTCCTTCACTACTTCAAGAATCAAATTTCGAATCTCTTTTTGTAATTTCCATGCACTTCTGTTACTCTTTGTGGGAAGATACCTATAATTTTTACAGGAAATTAAAATTATAATTTTCAATATCAGAGAATATATATATCTAACAAGTGACGAAGCCACTCGAAGGCTTGGAGGGACCATGGCCTCATACCCAAATTTTTTTTTAAAAAGAGTCTATCAGTTTGAAAAGAAATTAAAATTTATAATTTCTAAGATCAGGGAATATATCTGATAAGTGGCAAGTGGCTTGGAGGGGCCCTGAACAAGGTTTCTACAAGGGGTCGATTATGAAGAGACCTTCTCACCAGTAGCCATATTTACATCTATTAGGATTCTCTTATCCATTGTTGCCTATTTTGATTATGAAATTTGGCAGATGGACATTAAGACTGCATACTTGAATGGCAATCTTGACGAGAGCATTTATATGATGCAACCGGAGAGATTTGTGTCTTCAGATCAAGAGCAAAAGGTTTGCAAGCTGCAAAGGTCGATCTATGGACTTAAGCAAGCATCTAGATCTTGGAACATTAGGTTTGATGATGTGATCAAAACATATGGCTTCGAGCAAAACGTTGATGAGCCTTGTGTCTATAAGCGCATCTTTGACAAGAAAGTAGTTTTCTTGGTTCTATACGTAGATGACATCCTACTCATTGGGAATGATATGGGAGTGTTGTCTGATGTAAAGGGCTGGCTGGCAAGCCAATTCCAAATGAAAGATTTAGGAGAGGCGAGTTATGTTCTAGGGATCCAACTTGTAAGGGATCCAACTTGTAAGGGATCGTAAGAAGAAATTCATATCACTGTCTCAGGCATTGTATATCGATAAGATTTTTGTGCGACTTTTGATGTAGAACTTCAAGAGAGGTAATTTATCTTCCAGGCATGGAGTTCACTTGTCTAAGGAGCAGTGTCATAAGACACCTCAAGAAATTGAGGACATGAGATGTGTACCCTATGTATCAGCAGTGGGTAGTCTCATGTATGCTATGTTATGCACGAGACCAGACATCTACTATGCAGTGGGAGTAGTCAGCCAATAAAAGTCCAACCCAGGATTGGATCATTGGGTTGCTGTCAAGACCATTCTTAGGTATCTTCGGAGAACGAGAAACTATATGTTAGTGTATTCCGGATAGGATTTGATCCAGTTATGATACACAGATTCTGATTTTTAGTTAGACAGAGATTCTAGGAAATCCACGTCTTGATTAGTATTCACCTTAGGTGGAGGAGCTATTATGTGGAGAAGTATAAAACAATCTTGCATTGCTGACTCCACCATGGAAGCCGAATATGTAGCCGCTTGTAAAGCTGCTAAAGAGGCAATTTGGCTCCGCAAGTTCTTGAGTGATCTGGAAGTTGTTCTAGATCTGGATAAGCTTATTACACTTTATTGTGATAATAGTGGTGCTGTGGCTAATTCCGAAGAACCAATAAGCCACAAGAGAGGGAATCATATAGAGAGAAAGTATCATCTCATTAGAGAGATAGTGCAAAGAGGAGATGTGATTGTCACCAAGATAGCCTCACAGGACAATCATGCTGATCCATTTACGAAGTCCTTACCAGCTAAAGTGGTCGCCTTATCCACTGCCACCGTAGCTGACGATGACGTCATGATCATCATCTTCTCTCTCTCTCTTTGAAAATTAAATTTATTAATAACAATAACAAAGACGAAATGACTTACAGAAGTTAAAGGACCGTTTGGAGAAGCAGAGAATTTGTGGTCATGATTCTCTTGAGCGATTTTGATCGATCTAACGACAAAGCTTAGCCTTGGAACAGTCAGCCGAACAGCTTCTCCTTAATTTGGAATCAAAGACTGAAAAGTCACTCAAGTACCTCGATGACGACGCGCGATCTGTAGACATTCTCGAACACATAGCACTGATCGTTGCTGGTTATTTAGTAGTTTATGCAAACGGAAGTCTCTTGAAGAATCAGAGATTAGGAAATTGATAGAAATGAGAGAGATTGAAAAGATCAGGGATTGATAGAAATTTTTGTGTCTGAGAGAAACCAATTAGCAATTTTGGGTAAAATTGGGAAAAAAGTTTAGGGGATGTCTTCGTTTTTGTTTTCCAAAAATGATTTCGAATTCGCGTCATGTAATCGTTTTTCATTTTATTTTCAAAATTCAAAAACAAAATGAAAAACAAATCCAATGTTAAAAGTGGAAATTTTGAAAAACAAAAAAAAAAAAACTTGTTTTTCATGAATTTGTTTTTGTTTTTCATATGAAGTGGGTCACATATTATTAATATTTTTTTTTTCTTTTTTCTTTTTCTCTTGAACAGACACCATCATCTTCATCTTCTTTCTTCTTCATCTTCTATCCCCTCATTCTCGCCGCCGATCGTCCCTGCCTGCCGCCGCCTTCCGCCGATCGCCTGTCGCTGCAGCCATCACCGCCGTCTTCTTCTTCTTCTTCTTCTTCTTCTTCTTCCTCTTCCTCCTCTTCCTCTTCCTCCTCCTCCTCCTCCTTTTCTTCTTCTTCTTCCTCTTCTTCTTCTTCTTCTTCCCGCCGAGATCGGCTTTGCATCTCGCGCATTGTCTTCTTCTTCTTCATCTTCCTCTTCTTCCTCTTCTTCTTCTTCCTCTTCCTCCCGCCGATGAGATCTCTTCTTCTTCTTCTTCTTCCTCTTCCTCCCACCGCCGATCTGGTCTCCGATCGTCACCGATCTGGTCTTCTTATGCTCCTCTTCCTCTTCAAGTCTTCAACTGTTAAAATTTGTAAACCCAAATTACAAAATGTTTTTTTTTAATTATTTAATCATTTATTTATAATTATTATAATATTAAACAAAATTTAAAAATTGATATTTCAATTTTCGAAAGTTTTCGATTTCTTACCAGACGCGTTTTTTCCGTTTTTATTTTCAAAATACAGATTCTAGTAAATGCTACCAGACGCGTATTCGGAATTCAAAAATGAAACCAAAAACACTGTTTTCGATTTCATTTTTCTTTTCGAAAAACAAAAACAGAAAACAGCTTGCAGGACGGGCCCAATTTAGGGATTTAAATTTTGACATTCAAACACAAGAATATAAACTTATAAAATCACTTAAGTCTTGACATTCTAGCATTTAATAAATGCCGTAAAAGATAATAAATTTTTGGGAAATTATTATTCTCCCCTGTAGTTTGTCGTATTCTCCAGTCTCCCCCTCTAGTTTCAAAATTTTCCAAATTTCCCCCTCCCATGCACAAATACAACCAATCTCACCATATAAAAATAGGCATGGGAGAGGGAAAATTGAAGAATTTTGAAACTAAAGGGGGGAGACTGGAGAATACGGCAAACTACAGGGGGGAGAATAATAGTTTCCCTAAATTTTCTCAATTACAACCTTTACAGTAATAATATAACAATTAGGGCCCGTGAATTTGATATTGTTAAAAGATCAAATTTCTTGTAGTGTGATTATGTTATCATTTACTATATGTGTACATTGTATGGGCTACAAAGAAGTACAAATAATAATAATAAGAAAATATAATAAAATGGATACATAAAAGTATAAAACAACTAAGTGATTTCCGTTCGGTAAACTGGACACCTGCATGCTTGTAACATATATTCACGCATACATGATGAATGAAAGGTATGCCCACATGAGGATAGGGAGAGTAGAGAAGCATCTTGCTCAAATTCTTCTCGTCAGAATATACATGTGTCCTCCGTATAGTGTAGCGCATCGGAGCATTCAAATTTAAAACTTTGCATGCGCTCGCGTATGTCTTGAGCAACTGCTCGAGACTGAGGCACTTGAGGAGGCTCAATGACTTGAGGTGCAACTACTTGCATCTTAATGTCTGGCTGAGGCACTTGAGGTGCAGCTACTTGCATCTCAATGTCTAGGAGGAGTATCGGCATCGGTGTAGACCAGAATCACCAACACAGCCAAAGAAAAAGTATAAATAAAATAATACAAAGTAAAAGTAAAAGAAAAACTTCAAGCCACCCAGGTAGATCGGCACCTGCACTAATGTCTAAGCTGCTCCCTTCCAAATCCATGAATATTTAATCTGTAAATTTTGTGAAACAGCAAAGTAAATATTTATGAATTATAACCACAAATTTTCAACCAAAAAAAATCTATAATTCAATCATATAACTTAAAATCTAAAATTAGCACATACAAAAAAAAAAGTCCTAATATTATTGCAGACCACGGTTAGTTGATTGTCATCCATTATGAGTTCTAACTATTGACATGAAATAACCAAAATAACTATAGTTAATAATTTTATGGGAGAAATTCATTTTAGTCCTTTTAGTTTGATCTATTAGTTAAACTGATCCCTCTAGTTTTAGTGTTGGCTCGTTTCGTCATTATGTTACAATTTCTGTTAAACTTAGAGTTTCTAACATGATCATAAGGTAAAATGACGTTGCTGCCACTTAAAGTGTGACTTTTGATGAAAAATACTATTTTACCCTTCTAACAAAAATTTAATTTTAAAAAAATGGATTTAATATAAAAAAAAAATGGATTAGTCTTAGAAAATCACTATTAAGATCTTAAAACTATATTAGTCTCTATATTTCATTGACTTTAAATATGTAATTGATTGAGGTACATTTTCTCAACCACCCAAAATCTAATTTTCTCATGCAAATACACACATACATGAATGAAAAATTGGGTGTATATATATGGATATATTCCTCAATGTTTGGGAGGTGGCAGAATCTTTTGGTTCCCATTTTTTTTTCTTCTTCTTCTTCTTTCACTTAATTAATAATCTCATTAGAGAAAAAGCTAGTTGTTGTTGACTAATATATATGGTGTTCCCATTATGTGTTAACCCAATAACTTTTAGATCTAAAGACAAACCTAGCACTTATCTTTTCAGCAGTGAAAAAGATCAAATATGGACCTACTTTGATGGATAGAATTCTTTAATCTTTTGTGACATGGGCATCACACAATAAATATTAAAAAAGAATCACAATAAAAACACATATAAATTCCTGAGCAAGTAAGTATGGGAGCTAGGGCATATAAAAAATTTAAAAATAGAAATAATAATAAATATATAAATAACAAAGATAAGGGTAAAAAAAAAAAATGGATTTTACCCTTATGTAATTGATCTCTCAATCACACACCCATGTACCCACCCTCAATTCATTTATAGATCACCTATGGAATATGGATCCATTCTTTAATGAAGACCCTTTTGTCTTCTCTCTTTTCTTTTCTTTTCTTTTATTCCCAAATAAATAAATAAATTATTATTATTATGGCTCTGAATTTACATCGAGACTCAGTAATTAAAGACATATACGGAGCATTAATTAATTTAGAACAAAATACAATGCAGTGAATAATAATAAAGTGTTTTTAGATTGTAATTAGATGAAGAAAGACATATACGGAGCATTATTTCCGTTCGGTAATTAGATGGTAATTAGGTGCATAATTGGATTGTTGAGATCTTCAGTACTGTTCAGATTGGTTGGCATATTTGCATCATTGTATTTGTTGAGAAAGAGAAGCTGAAATGGCAGTAAATAATTTCCAGATTGAATTTCTGGGTTTTTTATTTATGTAATTGATGTGGTTTAATTTTGATTGAAGGAGAAGTTTGGATTATGGTATTTAATTTGGATTATCAGAATGTGATGCCCTTCGGAGGATTGAATTAGAAAAAGTAGAACTTCTGGGACTGTAAAAGGTAGTGGTGGCAATATGGGCCGGCACAGCCCACATATACCGAGCCGACTGAGCCCGTTTTTGAAAACGGGCTCGGCTGGCACAGCACAGCAAATTGCTGTGCCGGGCCGGGTCAGCACGTGCCACCTATTTTTTTTATTTTTAATTTAGATATTTTAATTTAATTTAGTTTGTATTAAATAGGTATTAGCTAGTGTTTGTAGAAAATACTCCTCTTTCTCTACTAATAATTATGCTTTTTTTTTTCTTTGAAGAAATGGTAACTTGTTATTCAAGAAGGATATTTAACCTAAAAATAATAGCATCCTAAAAAATTGTATGAGCAATTTAACAACTTCTATTTTAGATGGTTACATTTGATCAACTTTTATTTAACCTAAAAATAATAGCATCCTAACAACTTCGATATTATTCATTTTTTTCCTCATTTTAGATGGTTACATACTTACATTTGATCAACAAACGTTTTAGATGGTTCAATTTTTTGTATTCACACATAGATTTTACATATTCCAAGGAAGTCACCAAAAAAAAAAATAAAAATAAAAAATAAAATAAAAATAAAAAAATTGCTTAAAGCAGCTGCTAGACTTTAAAATCATAAAATCATAAAATTAGACCACAGACTTTATAGTTGTTTTCGTTTTGTTCCTCTACAGTCTACACTCACATTGCACATCCAAAGAAGATTACTTTTATACTTGGAATTCTTTTCTTAATTTTTATTTCACTTTTATTTTTTTGGGGTCCGATCAAAGCAATATCACTGGTTAAGACAGTTTATTACCTCAGTATCTTGTTCTCCATCTGGTTGGTCCATGGTTGCTTCCTTGTTTCTACAATTTGAAACCTCCCTACGTACGATTCTTCAGCTCTTTTTGTCGAAAATGGTTTATTTTCAGATTGAATATGTATGTGGTTCTAATACTTGGAATTGAAATCTCTCTTTAGGCATGCAAGAAGCTGAATAGAATCGAACTCTCAGACGGCGAAATATACACCTCTTGTGAGCCTTGTCCGATTTGCTTTGGAGCCATTCATCTTTCGAGACTTAAGGTTTGAATGAATATCAAATCTCATCTCATTGTTTGTTGTTTGCTCATTTTCTTTAATAGATTATTATTGTTGTTTATTGTTTCTCTACTTTGCTCTTCTAGAGGTTGGCATTGTGCTTTCACACTGACAATGAGATGAATATCAAATCTCATCTCATTGTGCTTTGATTTTTTTATTTTTATTTTTTAAAAAGAAATTTTATCAACCTCTTTAAGCCAAAATTAAGTTTTGTTGTTTATAAATTCATTGAAAATGAAAATTTATTTTGTTATAATTGTAATTATGTAATTAAAGTCATGATTAAAATTGTCATAATTTTGAAAGATTGTTACATGCTTCCCTTTATATTTGTTAATCTATTTGAAATTCTTAAAGCCATTCTACATCTTTATTACTTAAAATACTTATCAAGTAGAATACCAAAAAAAAAAAAAAGTAAAACATGTCCCTATACTTTATTTGAAAAAAAAATCTTAATTGCCCTTTACTTTTAAATTAATCAATTTCAAATTATTAAATAATAAAAATAATAGATAAACTTATAATAAAATCTTAAAAAATCAACGAATTTAATAGATTAAATCTTCAACAAAAAAAAAATCAAAGAATTTTAGAGATAAAATCTTAGAGATAAAATCATTGAGGTTATATTAATGAATTAATGTAATTATTCATGCATGACTACGGTTTAAAATTAATAGAATAATCTAATATTTCACACAATACTAGTAACATTCTAAAATGAAAATTCTTCAAAACTAAACATCTAAAAAGATATACAGTAATATTAATGAGCTATAATACAACTTATACTTGTTGAAAGAAAATCAAAGGCAGGGTCATCTTTTTCGCTTTTTTTTTTTTTTTTTACTTTATGCTAACAATCAAGTTATGGTAACGTGCCAAAACAATTAATGAAAACACACATTAGTATAATTCGATAACAAGTTATTCAAGAAGGATATTTATTATTTAATGAAAACACACATTAGCAAATTGCTGTGCCGGGCCGGGTCGGCACGTGCCACCTATTTTTTTTTTTTAATTTAGATATTTTAATTTAATTTAGTTCGTATTAAATAGGTATTAGCTAGTGTTTGTAGAAAAAACTCCTCTTTCTCTACTAATAATTATGCATTTTTTTTCTTTGAAGAAATGGTAACTTGTTATTCAAGAAGGATATTTAACCTAAAAATAATATCATCCTAAAAATTTGTATGAGCAATTTAATTTTAGTCTCAAAATTATATATTAATCTTCATTTGTTTTCTTTTATACAACAATTTATTATTTAATAAATAAATTATTCTAAAAGAAAAAAACAAAAAGATGAGATGAGATTTCTTTTAAATTTATTATAAATTTCTTTTAAAAAAAATAAAAATCAAAGCACAATAAGATGAGATTTTTATAAATGAGCATAGGTAGTGTATTAACCTTGAAAATGACTAAAAAAAAATGACTCAAAAAAATTTATCCTTGATGTTATAAATACAACACTTTCGAGACTCTCGTGTATGTCTAAGCGGATAGAATTCAATCGAAAGATTTAACCATTGCGGACCTCACACTAATCCAATATTAACACATGAAAATCACATTATAAACACTGTTAAATCATGAAAAAGGCACCATGATTCTTCTCCTTACCTCGAAAGCTAATAGTGGGATCTTCAAATAAACAATCTTCAACATAAATTGCAGAAGTGAAAGTCCCTATTCATTCAATAAAACAAAATGTATCAAAAATAACTTTTTGATATGATTAAGTAACTTTTTTTTTTTTTTAATTGTTTCGTACCGAAACACATTAAACAATATGATTTAGTTATTTTTAATAAGTTTTATGCATTCTACACTTGAGTTTTTTTTAAAAATATATATATATTATTATTCTGCACTTGGGTTAAATCTAGTATTATTGTTTATCTTATTAATAATAAGTTGAATCTAATATTTAATTTTTGAAATAAGTGACATCAAAACTGAGAGAATATGTTTAATTTTGTGCTAATTATATTGTATTTTTAACATTAATTAAAACATATTGTATTTTTTTTTTCCTAAATCAAAGCATAGACGGCATAGTCATAACAAAACCCATAATAATTAATGTTTATATTGATTGCAACTACCGATTAATCCATAAAATAGATAAGAAAGCACTTTTTGGTCATGTGAATTGTGAACGCATGCAGTTCAACATGTATAGTATGCAGGCCATGTGTATATCTAATATCTATTATCTATATTTAGAACGTTTGTTATGAATTATGATAAAGTCTGTAATTATTTTGTGGTTTTTTTTTTTTTGACCCACACCCTTAAACCAGTTACACCCGTATATGCATATATATCACAATCAATAAGATTATTATGATTCGTTTAGAAAGAAAAATCTGAAAATTTCAAATCTTCATATCTACAGCGAGCTAAAATCGATTACAAACACTAGCACTAAACCAAAATCTTCATTGTCAGTATACAAAAAACTCAGCAGCTCAAGAACAGATTCTCATAATAAAAATCTGAATTCCCTCCTGTTAATATTATTGATTCCATTAGCCTTCGGCTATTTAAATTTGTATCTATTAACCTCGGTTTGTTTAGATTTAACTAAATATAAAGGAAAAGGTAAAATTAAATTTTTTTTTTTTTTTTTTTGATATAAATAAACCAAACCAGAACCTTACAACCAGAAAACAAAACAGAGAACAAAGCCATTACAATGAACTAAAACAATAACAAAAAAGAAATGACTTACAGAAATCTTCTTTGGAGGAGTGTTGAAGAACAAAACAAGAACAAATATTATGATTTTAAGCAAAAACAACTATTGGTATGACTATTGGTATTGTAACAGACATAATTTATAACAGACACAGAGCTGCTAGCAAAAACAACTATTATGAATTTTGAACCCATAAGTTAACCAATAATTTATGAATTTACTAAATTTGTCTATAACTCAAACCTGAAAATGAAAATCTGAAAATGACTATTGGTATTGTAATTATGTAACCGTATCCCAATATAAAATGAATCAATTTTAATAATTTGATTATATTATTTTCCAAAAAAAATCAAAGAATCTGTTGATTTGTTAATGAACAGATAAAATCAAAGAATTTTAGAGATAAAATCATTGAGGTTATTATATTCATTGAGGTTATATTAATGAATTAATGTAATTATTCGTGCATGACTAAAGTTTAAAATTAATAGAATAATCTAATATTTCACACAATACTAGTAAACATTCTAAAATGAAAATTCTTCAAAACTAAACATCTAAAAAGATATAAAGTAATATTAATGAGCTATAATACAACTTATACTTGTTGAAAGAAAATCAAAGGCCGGGTCAAAACACACATTAGTATAATACGGTAACAAGTTATTCAAGAAGGATATTTATTATTTAATGAAAACACACATTAGCAAATTGCTGTGCCGGGTCGGGTCGGTACGTGCCACCTATTTTTTTTATTTTTAATTTAGATATTTTAATTTAATTTAGTTCATATTAAATAGGTATTAGCTAGTGTTTGTAGAAAATACTCCTCTTTCTCTACTAATAATTATGCATTTTTTTTCTTTGAAGAAATGGTAACTTGTTATTCAAGAAGGATATTTAACCTAAAAATAATAGCATCCTAAAAATTTGTATGAGCAATTTAATTTTAGTCTCAAAATTATATATTAATCTTCATTTGTTTTCTTTTATACAACAATTTATTATTTAATAAATAAATTATTCTAAAAGAAAAAAACAAAAGGATGAGATGAGATAAAAATCCACAAACAATATGATGACTATAAACCATAGGTTCATACTTTAACTTTAAAAATTGAACTCTTAAAAAAATAAAAAAAAATAAAAAACTTAAATTGAACATCAATTTTATAGCTCTTGTGAATAAGAAAAGCTGGAAAAAGCCAACGTGGTATGTAAATTTTAAAGCTAATTTTGATATCATAGAAGGTCTAAATTGTCAACTATGAGTGTCCCAATCAATACGGTGGCTTTGAATTTGATAGACAGAGTGTCCCACTCAATATTTTCAAAATGGGTGTTACGGAACAATAATATAGAATAATAAAAGAGATATAATATTTTGAGTGGTTCAGCCACGAAATACACCGGACTTCCACTATCGGGTCGTGTTTAAAACGGTGAAACAAGATCACGCTCAATTTGGCTACTGCAACCTAAGAATATATATAAGGGATTAATATTAAAATTCTGGGTGGTGTCACAACCCAATAAGAGCATCTTCAACTATGATCTCTAAATTTTAGCTAAATTTCAACTATTTTAGCTAGCAACTCCCTCCAACCGTCCTCTCTATTATAAATTGATTATTTAAATTGTTCCAAAATCACCATTTGACAAAACATTATTCATTAGTAACCATTCTGTTAAAATCTAACAAACTATTGTCTACATACATTTTTGTTTTTTTTATTTAATTAGTTTTGCTAACATTTATGATTTATATTATAGCATTTATCATGGCTAAATTTATGTACTTGGAAGCAGGGGTGGGCACCCAAACCAATTTAAGTGGGTCAGTTTGGTTTTGTTAATGAAAAAATATCGATTGAGTTATTTTTTAGTAACCCGATTGATTTGGGTTGGTTTGTGAGTTGTGTTTTACCTAACTCAAACTATTACATATTCAAATATATATATATATATATATTAATTAATTAACATCATATCAAAAATAAAGTTAACCTAATCTTGTATTATATTTATTTCCAAGGTTACCGATTTTATTTAAACTCAAAACTATTTCATCTCATCAAGAGTTGTTGGCAGTAAACACATTTATTAAGGTTAAGTAACTTTTTTTTTTTTTTTTTATTGTTTCGTACCGAAACACATTAAACAATATGATTTAGTTATTTTTAATAAGTTTTATGCATTCTACACTTGAGTTTTTTTTTTAAATCTGAAGTATGCCGGACGTTCCCTCCTGTTAATATTATTGATTCCATTAGCCTTCGGCTATTTAAATTTGTATCTATTAACCTCGGTTTGTTTAGATTTAACTAAATATAAAGGAAAAGGTAAAATTAAATTTTTTTTTTTTTTTTTTTTGATATAAATAAACCAAACCAGAACCTTACAACCAGAAAACAAAACAGAGAACAAAGCCATTACAATGAACTAAAACAATAACAAAAAAGAAATGACTTACAGAAAATATTTTCCAAACCAAACTAAGACCACTAGACCAGTTTGCCAACACAAATTAAATGTAATAAAAATCTGAGTGTTGTATATATATGGTTTTAACGTATGGTAATAAACATAGTCCCGGAATTTTGCAGTGAGCATTTCTTGGCAACTAATATATCAAATATTATGAGTTATGATCGAAAATGGAATGATATTTAAGAAGTTAGTATAATACGGTAACAAGTTATTCAAGAAGGATATTTATTATTTAATGAAAACACACATTAGCAAATTGCTGTGCCGGGTCGGGTCGGTACGTGCCACCTATTTTTTTTATTTTTAATTTAGATATTTTAATTTAATTTAGTTCATATTAAATAGGTATTAGCTAGTGTTTGTAGAAAATATTCCTCTTTCTCTACTAATAATTATGCATTTTTTTTCTTTGAAGAAATGGTAACTTGTTATTCAAGAAGGATATTTAACCTAAAAATAATAGCATCCTAAAAATTTGTATGAGCAATTTAATTTTAGTCTCAAAATTATATATTAATCTTCATTTGTTTTCTTTTATACAACAATTTATTATTTAATAAATAAATTATTCTAAAAGAAAAAAACAAAAGGATGAGATGAGATTTCTTTTAAATTTATTATAAATTTCTTTAAAAAAAAAATAAAAAGCCTAAAAAAAAATAAAAAGTCCGGCCCGGTCCAAGTTCAGTCTGGGTCCGGCCCGGCTTGACCCGATATTGTAGAGGCCCTAATTTGGTCAGGGCTCAATATTTAAAAGCCTAAATTTGGACTGGGCTTTGGTAAATTACTGTGCGGGCCGAGTCCGGTCCGAACCCGAACGAGTCCGGCCCGAATAGTAAATTATTATTATTATTATTATTATTGTTTAAATTCAAATTTGAAGTTAAAAATGAAAGAAAATAAATATGTAATTTAAATAATTAAAATTTTGGAAGTTAACAGGTCTGACTTGGGATTGAATTGTGACAAATAATTATTTGTAAATATGTAATTTATAATAAAATTGTAACTGCACATTAATGTTAGTAGCACAGTGGTAATTTTTGTTTGAACCACCAACCAGTGGCTGTTTCGAATCCTTTTATGTGCATTCAAAAACTTTAAATTTTTAGGAAGCCAACCTTGGTTGGGCCTGTTTAGGCCCATATCCTATCAGCCCAGCTCTTAAGACATTGGTCTTGAGGGCTGGTCTTAACAGAAATCTTAGATCCGGCCCAATCCGGTCCGCACAGTAATAAACCTTTATCCGAATAAGATCCATACAGTAAAAGGGCTCAAAAATTTCAGGCCAGCCCAGCCCAGCCCCGCCCTTTTGAACCTCAATGAATATAATAACTTTAATGATTTTATCTCTTAAATTGTTTGATTTTTTTTTTTTTTTTGAAGATTTAATCTATTAAATTCATTGATTTTTTTTAAGATTTTATTATAAGTTTATCTATTATTTTTCTTATTTAATAATTTGAAATTGATTAATTTAAAAGTAAAGGGCAATTAAGATTTTTTCAAAGAAAGTATAGGGACATTTTTTACTTTTTACGGACAAATCTCAGTCAACCATTAAATGAGATGGAAGTCAATTATAAAGAAGTGAGCCTACTGCAATTAAAGCAATTAGTTGAATATTAAGCTTTTTAATGAAAACTTAGGGTATGTTATTGCAATTAACCCTTTTTTCTTTTCGATAAAAATGTGAAACTTAAGAGAAAAATGGGAAATCTTGAAGTAAAAATATATATATATATAATTAAAAAAAAAAGTGAAACCTTTTTGTTGGCACATGAATATTTCACATTCACACCAACAAGTAAATAGTAAATAGAGTCCCAAAGATAAGTCCCCAGATGACACGGGATAAACTTAGCAGAGGGTTTCATAAGGGTCAGAGGTTGCTTTAGAAATCATCCAGATTGGTTATGTATGGTAGACTATTCATTGTTCAAAGCACACACCACGCGTTATCGTTCATTGATTAATACTCTAAGGTTGTGTTTGTTAGACAAGATAGGATGGGATTGGATTATTTTTAATCCCTTTCTTGTGTTTGGCTCTGCTGTGGGATGAGATAAATTAATCCCATAAAAAAAATTTATCCCATCAACATGGGATAAAATAGTATTGAACAAAATGATGGGATTAAAAATAATCTCGTCTCATCTCATCTTTCATCAACATCTCTCTCCTTTCTCTCCACTCCAGTTCATGCTTCTCTCCACTCCGGTTCCCACACGTTGCCGTCGTCATCCTTTTCCCTCCATGGCGAGAAGACCCATCTCCTTTCATCTTTCATAAATTCTTTTTGTGGTCTATGGAGGAGTCCCAACCAAGAAATCCAGCTCAATCTTTTCAATTTTCTAAAAAGAATACTTTTTTGTGTGTTTTTTTCTTTGATAAAAGAAGATATTGTTGGTGAATACATTGGATTGATTTGAGATTTTTTGTTTATTTTTTGTTGGGTGTGATCTAGAATTTTTTGTGTCAAACTCCAGCAATTTTCCTTTTTTAATAAAAAAATTCTTGTAGAAAATTGAAATCTTCATTTTGGGAAGAAATATGTTCAAGAAGAGATGTGCAGATCTCCATTTTGGGAAGAAAATTGCAGATTTCCGGTTTTTATTTTGGGAAAATCGTTGGATTGATTTGAGATATATATATATTGTTTATATAAAAGCAGAGATGTGTATTGAATATTTTGGATTGGTAGCGGATTTCCAGTTTTTTGTTGAATATATATAATATAATCTAATATCAAAATTATATTATTTATATTTAAAATATTAAATTTATTTAGTTCAATCTGTACTACACCAAACACATCACAATACTAATTTAGTTCAATCGGCACTACACCAAACACATCACAGTACTAATTTAATCCAATCCAGTCCAATCCAATCCAATTCAATCCTATAAAAATAGTCTAATCCAATCCAATCTCATCCCGCGCAACAAACGCAGCCTAAAAGTCTAAAACCAACCAAACTAGAGATACAAATTTAGGGAATAGGGATGTATATAGGTCCTCCCACCCCATCCCCACTTCCCAGACCTTCCCCCACCCCCACCCCCAAACCCTGCCATTTCCCCATTTGAGGAAAGTGAGGATTGAAAATTTTGGGGGGAGGTACATCCATCTCCAACCCCAACCCGAACCTGTTCCCCGTTTCCCCCGGTCCCCCATTTCCCCATTTGACTAAAAATTATAAATTAAACTAAAAAAACAAACATTCCATTGCAAATTTTAGATTTAGGTTTTGAAGTTAAAAAGAGTAAATGTGTATACATAGTTAGAGTTTTCAAAGGATTAAAACAAAAATTAAAAACATATATTGTAATTCAGTAGTTATATTTATATATGTTTTGGGGAAATGAGGAAATGAGGAAATGGGGATGGGGTACCTCCCCCCATCCCCATTATGGGGCCATCACCATTCAATTCTCCATCCACACCCCATTTCCCCATTTTTCCCCACACAAAAAATCTCCAAATGGGAATGGAGACGTGAGGAAATGGGTATTCAGGGGAAAATGTGCAACTCTAATTTACCAAACCAACCCATTACCTCACCCAAAATCAAGCAGTTTCCTTCTCAATGTCACTCTTGGCAGTCTCAAGACACTCAAAACTAGAGGTGACCACGGTTCGGTTAAACCGTCGGTTTTGTCCGCGGTTTAACCGGAACCGGAATGGCCAAACCGGAACCGAAACCGACGGTTCCGGTTTCGGTTTCGGTTTCGGTTTCGGTTTCGGTTTCGGTTTGGGATTCCTCCAATCCGTCCGAAACCGGCGGTTTAACCGCCGGTTTCTTAAAAAAAAAAAAAAATTCAACCAATCAAAAGTTGCCACGTGGCACTTTTTTTTTTTTTTTGAAAAACCGCCCAGGTTTTGAAACCGTCCCAAACCGCCGGTTTTGAAACCGAAACCGAAACCGGAACCGCCAAACCGGCGGTTCCAAACCGGTTACAAACCGATTTTTCCGGTTTCGGTTTCGGTTTTGGGTCCCTCCCAAACCGAAACCGGAACCGAACCGGACCGGACCGGTGCCACCTCTACTCAAAACTAAACCAAACCAAACCAACCCATCATTACTAATCCATTCATGACCCGAAATCAAGAACTTTCCTACTCAATCTCACTATTGGCAGTCTCAAGATTCTCATTGAAAAACATATGCAATAACAACAAAACACACAAATATATATAGCTAGAGATCAAAACCAAAGCAGAAATACCATAACAAAAAGGAGTCAAGAACATATCCCAATACACACATACATATAGCTAGAGATCAAAACCAAAGCAGAGAAATTCCATAACAAAATACAGAGCCAATAACTATACATTATTGATTCACTACTCAAAACCAATCCATTCATGAACCAAAATCAAGCACTTCCCTTGTCGATCTCACTCTTTGCGGTCTCAAGATCCTCGTCGAAAAACATATCCCAATGTCCATCCCACTTGATGAAAAACTCTGTATCCTCATAATACTTCACTCTATGCACATCCCCAGCGGGCGTAAACAAGTAATCTCCAACTCCCAAATCAAACTTCTCTCCTTTGCTCAAATTCCACACGCTCTTACTCCCTTCCATCACCACCAAATCGTGCCCGAATGTGTGGTGGTGCGCTGGCTCCACGCTCCCTGCCTTGAACCTCACTATCGCGGAGGTTGGACTCTCTCTAACTATCTTCATTGACCCGCCTGGAATCATATCAATTGGATTCTATTCTCTGTTCTTCACCAAACAACATATACTACAAGAACTATCGAATTTCGATTCTTCTTTGCCTATTTTAGGCATTTCTTTCATCGAATTATCGAGAAAGCATGATAGGTTATCTTCCCAGGGTTTCAAATTCGACGCTGGACAGGGCGCTTTAAACGGCGTGTCGAGCCAGGCGTTGAGGATTTCGACGGCGGAGTCTTTAGATGTGGACATGCCGGAGACGGCTAGCACGTTGCAGTTGTTGATCGACCTGGCGTTGAGGACGTCGGCGGTAGTGAGGCAGGTGGCGGCGAACACTCCGGGGAACTTGTTCGCGAAGATCCCGACGCCGACGCCTGTGCCGCACGCGACGAGGCCGCGGGTACCGGAATTGGATTCTGCCGCGGAGACACGGCGACCGACCTCCGCGCCGACGGAGTAGTAGTCGGACGTGCCGAGGTCTTCGACTTCGATGTTGAGGGACTGGAGGTGGGAGATTAGAGCGTCTTTTAGCTCGGCACCGAAACCGTCAGCTCCGGCGATGATTTTACGAGGCCTGGTATCGGCGGATGCGGCGACGGAGGCGGTGGTGTTGGCCATGGTTGACTACAGTCTGGAGAGTAGAGAGCTCAGAAGCTGCGAGAGTGTTGAGAGAACAGTCTCGGCGATTAAGATTTTTTTTATTTATAAAGTAGAAGATTCTTTTGATTAATTAGTGGATTCTAATTATTTGGACAAAATGTTGTCTACATACATTTTTGTTTTTTTATTTAACTAGTTTTGCTAACATTTATGATTTATATTATAGCATTTATCATGGCTAAATTTATGTACTTGGAAGTAGGGGTGGGCACCCAAATCGCCAAACTGATCAACCCGTTCAAACCAAACTAATCTAAATGGGTCGGTTGGGTTTTGTTAAGGAAAAAAAATCGATTGAGTTAATTTTTTAGTAACCCGATTGGTTTGGATTGGTCTGTGAATTGTGTTTTATCAACCTGTATAACTCAACTCAAACTATTACATATTAAAATATATATATATTAATTAATTAACATCATATAAAAAATAAAGTTAACTTAATCTTGTGTTATATTTATTTCTAAGGCTACCAATTTCCCGGTTCTAATTTCTAACCCATTTTATTATATTTCATCTCATCAAAAGTTATTGGCACTAAACAAATTTATTTAGGTTAAGTAACTTTTTTTTTTTTTTTATTGTTTTGTACCGAAACGCATTAAACAATATGGTTTAGTTTTTTTTAATAAGTTTTATGCATTCTACACTTGAGTTTTTTTTATATAAAAAAAAATTATTATTATTATGAACTTGGGTTAAATCTAGTATTATTGTTTATCTTATTGATAATAAGTTTAACTACTTAAAAAAAATAAATAAATAAATAAAATAATAACTATTTTCTTAAACCCCAAAAGCAAACTGAACTAAAAGAGCTTTTTTTTTTTCAATTTGGTTTGGTTTTACTTTATAATTGGTTTGGTTTAGATCGTAAAAAATAAACCGATTAAATAATACTCAAACCCAATCCAAACCAACTAATGCTTACATCTACTTTGAAGGCTTGAAGCCAATGAATATTGTCCATTCAAAATTTCAAATTCAATATCCATTGATTTCAAAAAATAAATAAATAATTCAATTAACATTTTTTTTCTTGGTGTTGGAATTCCGACGTTCATTTTATTAATATGTTTGGACAGTTATTTCTCTAGCATTAGATATCCTTGTCTCTTCAAAAAATAAATAAATAATTCAATTAACTTTTCTTTTTCTTGGTGTTTGAAGTCCGGTGATCATTTTATAAATATGTTTGGAGAGTTATTTCTCTAACGTTAGATGTAAAACCCCTAAAAAATAATATCGTTGGGATCGAAGAAAATTATTATTTTATAGGGGATTATTTATTTATTGATAAATGAATCATTTATTAATTTAAAAAGAGTTTTATGTTCTTACTACTTTTTTTTTTTTAAGTTTTATATTTTTACTTGTACATATATTATATATATTTTCAACCAAGATAGATATGTACATAGAAGTTAATAAGTACTTACATATGTATATACATAAACATTAATAAATGATGGATGTTGATCACTTTTTAAATTATCCTAGTGAAAATGATATAGTGTTGGAATCGTCTACCGATGAAGAAATTATTCAAGGGGTAATGAATACCCCTACCGATGATCCAGATGAGAGTAATGTTTTACCAAATGTTTCTTCAAAAGAGGTCTTTCAAACAGTAGTAGCATTAAATAACTTCTTGTTACAAAATGAAAAAAATATACTAAATATGGTGTATGATTTGCAAAAAAATTAAGGATCAGATTGAGATAAACGACTTTAAATGTATATTTTAAAAAAGATATGAATTGAGAAAATAAAAGTTGTTAATTTTTTTTTATTATTTTAAAGGAAGTTGTTAAGTTAAATGTTGAGTGATATGTATTATGAATTTTTATGTGTTATATTTTTTTATATATTTAATCAATTATTAATTTATATATTCGTTAGGACCTAAAAGACTTTAAAAAATATATTATCTTATGCATTTAACGAGGTTATTAATTTAGTACACATGCTCAAGTTGGGATCAGAAGATTTTATTATTTAAGCGCGGTTATTAATTTATCGAACATTCATTTATCAAGGATTTATTATATGTGTTGTTTAACCTCACTAAGTTTTGGGAATATAATACTTTAAAATAAAAATTGGGGAATATAAATATATAATTGATTTTTTTTAATGCATATTATAATTAAATTTATTTGCTTACATTTTATCTTATGAATTTTGTTTTTGTATTACAATTCTTTGCTTTATTAATATTTACTAATAATATATTTATTATCATTCAAGTTTTTAGATAATATATATATATATATATATATAAGAGAATTTCAAAAATCTTGAATCAAAATTGAAAGAAAAAAAAAAACCTTTATTTAATTTTTATTTTTTGTATTTTTGGTAAAACTTAGGAGAGTGATGAAAAAATATTTTTATAAAATTTATTAGAAAATATTATAAATCATTCAAAAAAAAAATGAAATTACTTAAATATATATTTTTTAAAACTGCGTTTTTAATTAAAAATATTTGATTTTTTATTTTTATTTTTTTGCAAAAAATCGCGAGTATCACAAGTAGAGTAGAGGATAGGAAATGGCGGGAATCAGCTGTTTTGGTCTAGCGAATCCAACCGTGTATCACCACCGTTCATTCTTCCGGAGACTCCATGCCGTCAGATGCGCACTCGATAACCACCACCACAACAACAACCAAAAACGAACAACTCCGCAAGTTTTGAAATTCGCAGTCACCGGAGTCACCGAGCTTCTCAGGCTCTTCTCCTCCTCCGATGAAGACAAAAAGAGGTTCTTTTTTCCGTTTGTTTCCCGAGAAAACGCACGAAAACACGAGAAAAATAACACAATTTTTATTCTTTTACACTTTCTATAATATTTGAGGAAAAAATCAAAATTGAAGATTGTCATTTTTTGTTTATTTAAGTTTATTTATCTCAGTTTTTGTTTTCTAGACAACAAGATGAGATTTCGATTTCCATTTCAGATTCGGTTTCGGTTCCGGGTGTTGATGATGTTGTAACTGTGCTCAAGTCTGATTATGAGAATGCTTATAAGATGATTGAATTTTTATTCTTTTATTTTTTTATAAATCCTTTTTTATTTTTGTGTAAATCATAATATTTATTTTGATTTTCCTATTAATTGATACATTTTGTTTTATTGAATGAATAGGGACTTTCACTTCTGCAATTTATGTTGAAGATTGTTTATTTGAAGATCCCACTATTAGCTTTCGAGGTAAGGAGAAGAATCATGGTGCCTTTTTCATGATTTAACAGTGTTTATAATGTGATTTTCATGTGTTAATATTGGATTAGTGTGAGGTCCGTAATGGTTAAATCTTTCGATTGAATTCTATCCGCTTAGACATAAACGAGAGTCTCGAAAGTATTGTATTTTTACAACCTTTAGTCCTTTCAATTGGATTCATTTTCGTTTTCCTTGCTTTTGGTAATCTGTGTTTTGCTTGATTTCAATGTGTAGCCAGAGTGCGTTAATCCAAAAAATTGTATACAAAACCATGTAACTATCATTTAAAGATTACTTGTTTAACATTTTGATGTAAAATTTATTGAAAAGTATATTTCTGGTTCTTTTCGATAAGTTTCTGACTGTGTCTAAGCACGTCCAGTGCTATCATTCTTTCAGTAGTTTTCTCCCATGTCTTCTCAGAAGCCTTGCTCAGAAAAATGTATCTGTATAACCTTTATTTAGCTTTTCACTAGGAGACTATATGAATCAGGTTGATTGACACAAGAATATAGAATTAGCTTATTGTCATTTGTCTCTGTTAAATCTTATATTTCCGAGATTCCATTTTGGAATCATAGCCCAGTACCACTGCATGCAAACTAATTTCTGTGGTCTTTGGCTATACAGGTACGGAGTTGTATTCACGGAACTTGAGATTGCTTGTTCCTTTCTTTGAATCTCCATCGATTCGATTGCAAAAGATTGAGAAGGTATTTATTCTCTATACATTGAGATTTGGTTAAGATTAACATTTATACACATTAACTCTGTTGCCTGATTGTTCGCAAACAGTGGACTGTAAAGCAGGTGGCTTCATTTGAGCATATGCTTGCCAAATTTTTGGTTTAGAATAAAGATATCCATAACCTCATCTTATGTTCTACCGAAAACATGGCTGTAGAAACAGGTGGAAGTGTTAAAATTGATCAGGAAGAGTTTGTTTTGTCCTGATTTCTAAGATCATGTTTCATAATATACATTGCCTCCATTGAATCTTAGAGGGTTTATTTGGGATGTGAGCTAGAACAGTGTAGTTTCAGAATGATCAACAGTTGTGAGTGAAGATAAATAAGCATTTCTTAAAAAGTACAGAATTATGAAAATTTAACAATGATTATTTTACAAAATAAAACAATATCAAACCCATCCTAGCTGGTGGAGAAATTTGTTGGTATTTTTTCAACGTAATAAAAATATCATTATAAGGTTTCTTCAAGGGATTTGGAGAGTCGGGCTAGAGGAATTATCTGTAGCCAAGAGCTTCAAATAGTGTATGCATGCAGCTCCAATGCAGACCTGACATTTTTCCCATTCTGTTCATTGTCTTATAGATGATAATTCAGTAGTTACAATTCATTGAAATGCTGTTGTGTACTTCGACGGCTTTTATGAAAAAGCAAAAAAGAAAGAAAAAGAAACAGTCAATGTTTTTATTCTCATTTGGTTTACCAGGTCATATAAGACAGTTCATCTCATTGCATTTTGCTGTTCTTTTGTACAATTATTTTGTCAAGGTTTCGACCTTGGATCTTTCTATTATCGTCAGCTTTCATTTTTAAGTTTGCATGACAACCTCTGTTGAATTGAGTTATCGTTTGAGGCCCCTAATAATATGACCTTATGTGCAGGGCATCAACTCTAAAACAAACACTGTAGTGGCAACATGGAAACTAAGGTGCTTAATTTAACTAAGTATATTCTACCTGATGTATTTTCCAGATATGAAGAAATATCTTTCAACAAGGGGATTATGGCAACTTTTGTTGTTGCCTCATCAACTCGTTAATGATATGTAATTTTCTCTTATTTGCAGAACCTACTTGAAACTTCCATGGAGGCCTCTCATTTCTGTTGATGGAAGCACAATCTATGAATTGAATGATGAGTTTAAAGTAAGCAGAAAAATACCACTTTTGATGTTTCTCTGTTTGAACTTATTATTGCTAGTTGTGATTTGATTTCTTCTACCTATGTGCGCTTGCCACTGTGCATTTAACAGATTATTAGGCATGCTGAGAGTTGGAATGTTTCTGCATTAGAAGCAATCGGCCAGATATTCACCCCTAGTAATTGAAACGAACCAATTTCTGGAGATCCATTACCGCCTCAATTCATGCATGACTATTTTTAGTTCCATATCCGAATTAGCACAATGAGAATAAAACCGGTACGCTACTTCATGTAAATATTTGAACTAGATATAAACTGTTATGTTCAATCCCTGGAGTTCTTGTCTTTTGTTCAGTTATATATCATAGCTAATAATTTTATAGCCGCTTTTTTAGGTGATTAATTTACAAACAATAGAGGAACCCAAATCTTATAACACTAAAATACTCCATTTCCACTCTGATAATACTCACTAGAGCATGATTTTGCTCATCAAATTAGGGGGAAAAAAACAAATAGCTGCTATGATTTTAAAAGGGCAGAAGCCAACTAGTGTAATGATGGAAATGGGGACATTGCCATCAAGCAAGCATTAGAATATTAGTGGGTTTTGTAATGAGAGCTCCTCATGTTCTGGCGCAGAAAGTCAGTCCATAACACTTTTTTTTTTCCACAGAAAAGTAACTTATATAACTTGTCTAGATTTTTCAATTCATTTCTTGTTTTGAAGCGATTGTTTTTATTATATGAGAATCCAAGGCATGCGTTGCTGGTTTTGATTGCTAAGTTTTTGCTTTTGAGATGTGTGGTGTTTTGGCATTGTGGGGCTAATCAATAGCCTTTTGAACTTGGCTCTTCATGTTTTTTTATTATTATTATTATTTTTTTTTATTTTTTTTATATATATATTTTTTTATTTAATTTTTTTTAATGATGATACACAGTATAATATTTGCTTATATATAAATATTAAATAGTTAATTCTTTCGTGTTGCACACATAGTTCTCATGTTAATTCAATCTGGATATCAAAACTGATTTGTTGGATTGCATCTATTCATATACTTTTTACTTAAACCGATTATTAAAAGATAATGGGTCATGTTAGCGTGTGTTTTTACACACGTTAAACGACTATTTAACATTACATAACTAGTTGTGTAACGTTACATTGTGCAAAAAAAAAATTGCGTAAACTCTTAGATTTAGAAACATAATCGTTTAACGTGTGCTCTATGGACACACGTCAACATAATCTAAAGATAAACAAAATAAAAATCTATCATTTTAAGGAAATGCAGTGAAATTTTTGTTTAACCTTTTTATGAATTTGTATTGAGGTATCATTCAAGTTGATGTTGATGGTTTTTAATTTAATATAATCTCTTTTTTTATTGGAATCTAATTGTATATAAGTTGAAGTGGAATAGAACCTAAACCAAATTAATATAATTTAAAGTCAAATATACACCAAACGTTAATTAATTAATAAACATCATACATGTGGACTTGGAGAATATTCTTGACAATGGAGTTGATTGGTTTCTCAACATATGAATCATTCAAAGTGATTGAATTGAATCAATTAATTTAACAGATCCCTTGGCTTTTAAACCTAAAAATGCCTAAAAAATTCAATAAAATATTTTTGGGTTGGAGTAGAAACTTTAGGTTTTGCCTTTTTATTTTTAAAATTTTCAAATTGGTTAATGTTTCAAACTCTGTGCCATCAAACTTTTTAATTATTTTCAATCTCTTGCACTTGAATTCAAGGAACTAACATATACATTTGAGAAATTGAATTCAAACAACAAATATAATATATATAATCACAAATCAAAAAGACATTATAATGTTTTCAACCCAAAAACTTTCAACTTTATTCAATTCAGTCCTTCATCCAAGCATACAACAACAATGAGAACCCTCCATTACTCCCATATAGGGAGCTCAAGTAAAGAGAGTAAAGTTGCATGATCATGTATTGTGCTACATTGATATATTTTATGCCTCTTACTTCATTGCTTGAGATGATTGGTCTTACATGATTATATGTATTTTTCGTAATAAGTGTGATATGTTGCCTTGCTTGCAATCCATGTCACATTTATGCTCAAACATGCATTTTTGGAATAGGAGATATACTTTGGAAGTACTTTTTAAATGACCTTTAATTGATTCCTATGACATGATGATTATTTTTGTTAACATGCTTAAAAGTAAAAAGTATGATATGCTTGATTACTTTATCTTGAATGTAATTTTGTGTGCAAAAGCAAATATTGAGACTCACATTATAAGGATCTTAAAATCCAAAGTCTCTCTTTCTTTATTTGTAGAACAAAGGCTACTATCATGCGGGTATCTCACCCGAAAAAATCAAATAGGGTGCAAAGTCGCTCATGTCTTGTTTTGCATATAAAGTTGAATATAGTTGTTCTTTAAAATTTGAAATGCTTAAACTCTATATCCTTGTTTTTTCCATGACAAAGGGTGAAATTGGTTTGACTTCTTTTACGAAACCTTTGTTGTTTGCTTTGTCAAATACCATTGCTTTTAAACTTGAATGTAACATGTCTTACATGTAAAGCATTTTTGTGACACATTTTTTTCTTAAAATAAAACTCCTTGAATCTCTCTTACTTAATTGAGTTGCATAAAATTGCTTATATGATTATGCATATGTGTTTGTGCTACAAATTCTCCTTGTTAATGCTTACATATTAGGGGGGACTCTCTTTGCCTATCTCATGACAAAAAAGGGAAGTAAGGTTGGTGAGAATTTGGGGAGAATTTGTGTTTTTCATGGCAAGGCATTTAGGGGGAGTTGAGAGAGAGAGTAACCCATGTTGGAAGTTGATGCATTTAGAGGGAGTTGCATTGCATTGCATGATTACATTATTTGACTGTATCTGTTTTTTTTTTTGGCAATTGCAATTTCTCTTGTTACAAGTACCTCTTACACACTTGCTCTTGAAAGGTATCTTTCTTGTTGATTGTGTGTAGGTTGGAATTTTCTACAAGCCTTGGATTGACTTGAAGATACTCAAGACTTAGAATAGAGCTTTATTTGTAATGTAGAAAATTTTGTTGACCAACAATTTTTTGTTTTTAAGAGGTTGCTATGTGAGTGTTGATTTTGTCACGAAATGGCCAAAGGGGGGGATTATAAGTGCCTCACTTTTTGATTGGCTTATTTCATTGACAAAATCACAATGGGGTTCAATCTTGTAAAGGTAGCTTAAGATTGAAGAGTTTCTACTCAAATGCTTAAGGACCTCATTGTGGACATCAAGAGCTTCAAGGAAAGTAGCTTACTTGCTCTTGACTCTCAATTGAAGAGATTTAGTTGCACACACTCACTCTCTAATATGCATGTGTGATAATTGATTCCAGTATGTTTATTTTTCACTAATCACACTTGTACAATTTTCTTGTGTGTTGTTGAGTGTGTGTATTGCGCTGGTTTCATTACCCGCACAAGACCACGCAGTGCGCCTGTCCACATGCGTTGGACCAGCACACATGACCAGCGTATCATTGGCAGAGGTTTGCCACTGATGGTGCGCCCCTCGTCATGCGCAAGCCTCACCAACGTAACTTCTCCAAAGGTTTGCCGTTGGTCATGCGCCCCTCGTCATGTGCAAGCCTCACCAGCACAACTTCTCCAAAGGTTTGCCGCTGGTTGTGCACCCCTTGTCTATGCAGCTCGTCCAACGCCCTTGCAAAACAAAGGGCGTGCGTTGGTGTGTGTGCTACTGGACCAACGCAAATGACGAGAAGTTGGAGCATTTTTTCCAAAACGACACCACTTTGCTTGGATCTTATATATATATATGTATATGTCTTGATGGCCTTTGATTGCTTTTTAGAGCAAAAATTACAAATTTTGAGAGCTATTGAGTATCTTCAAAGCAAAGATATCAAGACTTGATTTTTATTACTCAAAACACAAACACCCATCATACTCTCATGTTTCACACATCATCTAGCTTGTTCTAGTTTGATTTTCATAGGGTGCTCATCTTTTCTCACATTACTTGTAGTTAGAACATCATTAGCATCACTTCACATGTTTTTCTTTACAAGATAGTTTTTTTATTACTTGACTAGTCTCAAAATTGCATATTTATGACTTGACTAGTTTCAAGATGGCTTTTATTTTGTTTTGTGAGTTGTTTGTGATAGCTATTGCCTATAGGATTTGATTTGCACATATAGCTAAGTTGTATGAATGTCATATAGCCACATTATATCTAGGAATGTCTCTAACATGTTCATCCATGCCTAACATGATATCTAGGAATGTCTCTAACATGTTAGCATCTTGAATATTGCATATATTCACCTTAAGTTGTGTTTATCTCTTTTCTTTGAGAGACAAGTCTTGTATTTGCCTTTTGGTAGTTTGCAAGTAAGGGACTAGATTCACTTTTGAAGGCCCGTAGGTAGTAGTGGTGGATTAGTAACCGTATAGGGTTTGATGTGGTCAACTTAGGTTGTAATCACCATTACAATTAGTGGATTGAGGTTTTTGTGTGGCGCACATAACAGCCCATGTGGGTTTCCACGTAAAAATCAAGTGCCATTTACTTTCCGTATTGTTTCATTTGATTTTAGTTCTTGACTAGTTTGGGTTAATTTTGTAATATTGACTAATCTCGAAAATTGGTAAAAAGAGATTAAAATCTATTCACCCTCTCTCTAGATTATATTAGGACTCGTTTATATTTATTTTCAAAATAGATTTTCCCCACAGCAATTTGTTTCCTTCTTGCTCACCTTTTGTCCAACCTCAGCCCAGTCTAGCAATTTCCATTGTGTCTACGGCTACAACACCCTTGTCAAGCAATAAAGTTGTGTCAAATACAACACTAAATCGTGCTCTTGATAACTCAGAAGTCCTACAACATGATCTTACACAGTTGCCTGCTATACCTTCCCACATAGATATCTCTACTTCTCTTTTACGCCAACCAGCTGAACCTACTATAACAAAACCAACTCAACATCAATCTATACATCCCATGCAAACCAGGTTTAAGACAGGAAAGCTGAAACCTATTTCATATCTTTTTGAGATTCTCTCAAAGGAGCCTTCCTTTGTTACTGAAGCTCTCTCAATTTCTAAGTGGAAGGCTGCCATGGATGATGAATTTGTAGCCCTTCAAAGAAATCAGACATGGACTCTTGTTCCTATGTGAATGACATGAACACTGTTGGGAATAAATGGGTGTATATGGTGAAATACAATCAAGATGGCTCGGTTCAACGGCACAAAGCAAGTCTTGTTGCCAAAGGTTTTCACCAAACAGCCGGGGTTGATTTTTTTTGGAGACTTTTAGTCCTATGGTAAAGTCCTCTACAATTAGAGTAATTCTCTCTTTGGCAGCAATATTCAACTAGAGCATAAGGCAACTTGACATCAATAATGCCTTCCTCAATGGAGAACTCCAATAAACAGTCTTTATGGAGCAACCGGAAGGATATGTGAGTTCAAATCATCCATATCATGTGTGTAAGCTAATCAAATCCTTATATGGACTCAAACAAGCTCCAAGAGCTTGGTTTGAGAAGTTGAAAGCTGCATTGAAGGCTTAGGGTTTTGTCAACTCAAGAGCAGACACTTGTTTAATTTCAGGAAGAAATCAACAGTGCTATTGCTATTGGTTTATGTTGACGATATTTTGTTAACTGGAAATGATAAGGGAATGGTTGATCAAGCTGTAAAAGATGTGTATCAAACCTTCTCCCTTAAAGATTTAGGTGAACTCAACTATTTCTTAGGCTTTGAAGCAACAAGGACTGTTGGTGGAATCTCTCTTACTCAAACAAGATATGCTGATGATCTTTTGAAGAAGACAAAACTGTTTGATTGTTCTCTTTGTCCTACTCCCATGAGCACAGGCACTAAGCTCACCAAGTGTTATGGTGATCTTTTCTTAGACCCATCGGCCTATAGAAGCACAGTAGGTGCATTACAATATCTGACTCTAACAAGACCTGACATCTCATTTGCTGTGAATAGGATGAGTCAATATTTAGCCTCTCCAACTGTTATGCACTGGCAAGCCTGTAAAAGGGTGTTACGATATATTAAAGGTACTATTGATTTTGGTCTTCACTTTAAGGCATTACAACATCTTCAACATTTGTCTTTAGAAGGTTTTTCTGATGCTGATTGGGCAAGCAACTTAGATGATCGAAAATCCACCAATGGATGGTGTATGTATTTAGATGGAAATCTTGTATCTTGGAGCTCTAAGAAGCAAAAGGTTGTGGCAAGATCGAGTTGTGAAGTTGAATACAGGTCTCTAGCTCAAGTTGCTGCTAAAATGGTTTGGTTAAAAACTCTGTTGACAGAGGTGTTAGTCTGAACGCACCACCAGTATTATGGTGTGCAACACAGGGGCTAGTTCACTGGTCAAGAATCCTGTCTTTCATTCCAAAACCAAGCACATTGAATTAGACTTGCATTTTGTTAGAGATAAGGTTAAGATGAAGGAGTTAGATGTTCGATATATCCCCACTGAAGATCAAATTGCAGATTTACTCACTAAACCTTTTGGTATCAGTAGGTTTGTTGTTTTAAGAAGCAAATTGGTCTTGGTAACAACCAAGCCTAGTTTGAGGGGGTATGTTAGACATCATCAAGCCAATATCCATCAGCTTGATAACAACAACTCTGCTGAGGTATTAGATTATAGTAATCTTGTGGAGATGAATGGTGTCCATATTGAGTTGTGATTCTTTAGCTGTCAGAATATCACTTCCAGCTCATAACAAGATTCTCAGCTGACATCAGCCAATAACAAATTCGTGCCAGTTACAGATTGTTAGAGCACATGTTTTGTGCTTCTCCTAATTCCTGATTCTCTTAGGACTACTACATTGCTAAATCGATATTATATATTATTTTTTTCTCCCGACGGCAAAACTTAAAAAAAAAAAAAAAAAAAAAAGCTTTCTTTTTACTATGATGAATATTTGATTGATGTCAATGGATCCTTCGAAAGTCTGCCCTTAGGGATTCCTTGCTCCTCTGTCTGACTCTCCTTCTTCTTCTTCGGCTGTTGTTAATGAGCCTCCTCCTAAATCCAAGACCTTTGCTTCTTTACTTAAATCATCTGATGCGCAGGTTCAACCCAATCTTCTTCCAGCACCGGTGGTCCGTGGAGATCTTACGTGCATAAGAATCAGTCAAAAATACGTCCAGGCCAGATTGGACTATTGTCAGACGAATCTTTTCGGTCGACTTTTGTTGCGGAAGGGTTCTAAGCCAATTAGGCTAGAAGATCTGAGAAGTCTTTTGCAGTCGATGTGGCAACTCCCCCACCCTTGGAAGCTCACGCCATTTCCTAAAGGGTATTTTGATATTCATTTTACCAATGAAGAAGATCTGAAAAGGGTGTAGAGCGGCGGTTCTTGTTCCATCCCAAACGGTATTTTCCGGCTCTTTAGGTGGCAATCAGATTTTAACCCAAACTCTCAACAGTTGACTCATGCACAAGTTTGGGTTCGTTTTTATGGTCTTTGTTCAGAATATTGGCATCCGGGTACTATAATAGAGATCGCTTGTGGCGTTGGCATTCCCTTGCAGTTGGATCAAGCAACACGGGATAGGGTCTATGGGTTTTATGCTCATGTCCTGGTGGATGTTGATTTATCAGCTAATCTTCCTCCTTCACTGATGGTTGAGAGAGACAATCATCGTGGCTTTGTAGTGGATGTTGTTTACGAAAATCTTCCTAGTCGTTGTGCTAGGTGCAACGTTTTTGGTCATGATGCGGCCAAGTGTAGGAATAATGGCAAGAATCCTGTGATGGAACATGGTAGGTCTGGCACACGAAACTCAAATCAGACTAATCAGTCTTTACGTCATACTAATAATAAGGTTGGTCCATCTAGGACTGACCCTGATAATGCTATCACACAACCTACAGTTCTCGGGTCGGATGACCATGCTTTAAAGTCTAGTCACGTAGTTGAAAATGGTGATCTTGATCAGGGGAAAGATTCTGTTTCAGAAGAACAAGTTTTTGAAACAACTCTTGTGGATCCTATTGAAGCAGCACACAATGAGAACATGGTGGAAAAAGGGGATCTGGTTCACAGTCGTAGTGATAATGTTTTTAGGTTCTTTCCGGTGGATCGTGATGTTCTTTCTCCGGTTGTGGACAGTGATACCAATTTGGAAGGTAATTCTCGAGATTTGGGGGGGCAATTATCTCCGATTCAAAATGGTTAACAAGTTTCCTTTCCAGGATACAGATTTAATGATGGTCAACTCTCATAATTCTGCTGGCAAGGGTGTAGGTTTGGTAGAGAATATTTCCTTTCCTGTAATGAATCCTTCTTTGAACAATAAAGATTCTCTAGGAGATTTGAATACAGTGGACCCCAATGTTTCTAAAAGTCTCCATCTGGCAGCTTCTTCCTCTTCCCCTGCAGTAATAGGCAACTCTAATCTGGAGAATGAAATTCATCATATTTTGGAGGGTGATGATTTTATTCAAGTGGTTTCAAAAGCCCGTAAGAAGACTAAAAAAATTGATGACCTTTGTTCTAGGCCTATTGTTAAACCTTTGGTTAAGCTTCATGCTGCTAGAGGTAGAGTACTTCCTAAAAAATCTCAATGAAAGTTCTTTACTGGAATATCAGGGGTATTGGGAACCCTGATTCTCGAATGGAGTTGGATCATATTTGTCACTCTCAACATCCAGATTTTGTTTGTATCTCTGAACCAAAGGTTTTGCTTACCTTTATTAATCCTATGTATTGGCAGTCCATTCATTTAAAATTTGTGGCAGAAAATAAGCGGGATGGTTTGAAACCAAGCATTTGGTTATTTTGTGTCGAAAACACCATTTCTCATTCAGTTGTTAGTAACTCTGATCAGCAAATTTCTATTTACACTACTGTTGATAATTCTCTTTGCTGGATGACTTTTGTTTATGCTGCTACAACCCTTTATGCCAGGCGTTCTCTTTGGGCAGATTTTTCTTTGTTGTCTTCTTCAGTTTCAGGTCCTTGGCTCGCTTTGGGAGATTTCAACGCAATTATTAGTGCTCATGAAAAACTTGGTGGTGTAACTCCTTCCGCGGTTTCTTGCACTGATTTCCAGAACATGTCTGATAATTGCAATATGATTCATATGCCAACCTTTGGGTCTTTTTATACGTGGACCAACAGCAGCTCCTCTAGCTTTCGTATAGAGATGCGCCTTGATAGAAGCCTTTGCAACCCTGGTTGGCTCGATGTTTGGCCATCTAGTTACTGTTTTACTTTAGCTCGTGTTGTTTCCGATCATAATCCCATTATTTTTAATGGTCTCCATCATACTCACTCGGGTCCCAAACCTTTTAAGTTTCACAATATGTGGTTGTAACACTCATCTTTTAAGGACGTGGTCTACTCTTCTTGGCTTTCGACTCCTAGTGATCCTTGCCCCATGAGAAATCTGACTTGCAAGCTCAAGGTTCTTAAAGGTTGTCTTAAGGCTTGGAATCACTCAGTTTTCGGTAATGTTCACGCTAGGGTTGCTGATTTTAAAAACAAGCTTTCGGATATTCAAGATCACATTTCTATTCATGGAGCCTTTCCAACGCTTCTTGCGCAAGAAGTTTCTCTCAAAGCCAACTATTTGCATGCTCTTCGCAATCAAAATAAGTTTTGGAAAGGTAAAAGTAGACTCAAATGGCTTGTTGATGGGGATAGATGCTCGAAATTTTTTCACACTTTTGCCAAGGTTCGGGCTGCTAAATCTACCATACACTCGCTTTCTAATAATGATGAGATGGTGGATGATCAGGCTATCATTTCGACTCATATTGTTAACTATTTTGAAGATCTTTACTCTACAAACTCTCCCACCAATCATTCTTCAGAGGTTTTATCTTTCATCCCTTGCTTGGTCTCAACCCAGGATAATCATGGTCTTGTTCAAATTCCTTCTTCTACTGAGATTAAAGAGGCAGTTTTCTCTTTGGATCCCAATAGTGCTCCAGGTCCTAATGGTTTCCCAGACTCCTTTTATCAGAATTTTTGGGATTTAGTGTCCGTTGACATGGTGAATTTTGTCCAGGTTTTCTTTCAAAATTCCTGGCTTTCAGAAAATTTAAATTCCAATTTTTTAGTTTTAATTCCTAAAGTGTCTGTGGCTTGTCACATCTCTCAATTTAGGCCTATTGCTTTGGCCAACTTCTGCTTTAAAATCATCACAAAAATTCTAGCTAACAGATTGGGCAAAATTGCTTCGCGTATCATATCTGACAACCAAGCCGCTTTTATTCAAGGGAGAATCATTTCAGATTGTGTTGTGCTTGTCTCTGAGGGGGTTCAAATGCTTGATCGTAAGGCGTTCGGAGGTAATGTGGGTCTAAAATTAGACATTAAAAATGTTTTTGATACTATTAATTGGGATATCTTATTGGGAGTTCTCTCTCGTTTTGGTTTTCATAACTCTTTTATTAATTGGGTGAAGATTGTTCTCCATTCTGCACGTCTTTCTATTTTGGTTAATGGCTCGCCGAAGGGTTATTTTTCGTGTTCCAGGGGTGTTCGTCAAGGTGATCCTCTCTCCCCTTTACTTTTTTGCCTTGTTGAAGAGGCTCTTAGTCGAGGGCCTACTACCCTTTTCCACAATGGCAAGTTGAAATCTATTTCTGCTCCCAGAGGTTGCACTCCTCCTACTCATTTACTTTATGTGGATGACATTTTCATTTTCTGTAGGGCGGATTGTACAACCCTTTCTAACTTGAAAAGTTTTATCTCTGCTTATGGTGAGGCCTCCGGTCAAATGGTGAGCAATGACAAGAGTCATTTTTTATTGGGGAAAAATTCCCTCTCACGTAGGGTCACTGTGGAGAATATTCTTGGGTTTATGGAGGGCACTTTTCCTTTCATTTACCTTGGTATTCCAATTTTTCATGGGAGTCCTAAAGGTGTTTATTTTCGGCCTCTACTGGATCGTGTGAAAGCAAAGTTTGCTGGTTGGAAAGGCTGCCTTTTATCCATGGCAGGGCGTGCTCAATTGATTCAGTCTGTTATTCAGTCGATGCTTCTTCATTGTTTTCGTGTTTACAAGTTCCCAGTCTCTACCTTGCTTCAGCTTCGCAAATGGTGTTGCAACTTTCTTTGGACGGGCAATAATGAAGATCGCAAGTTGGTGACAGTTTCTTGGGCCACTGTTTGCCTTTCGAAGGAAGAAGGTGGTTTAGGTCTCCGTGACCCTTTTGCTTTTAATAAAGCTGCTAATCTCAAGTTTTGTTGGGATTCTTTCTCAGGTAGTTCAGCTTGGAGTGAGTATTTTCGTTGCAATTTCTTGAAAGGTTCTAGAGTTAGTTCTCCAATGAAATCTTCCATTCTTCCAACTATCAGGGATTGTTTTCCTGCTCTTACTTCTCACTCTCGGTGGTTAGTTAGTGATGGTACTCGAATTAATTTTTGGCAAGATAAATGGCTTGCCCAACCTCTTCTCTCTTTGGTAAACTGGCAAGGCAACTGTGGTGGTTTTCTCTCTACTGTTTCGTCTATTATTTCCAACGGAAAATGGTGTATCCTAGAATATCTTGCCTCTTCTTTTCCGCATATTGCCGATATGATTCAAAGTATTTGTGTTCCTCCTTCTCCTGCTGAAGACCGGGTCATTTGGGAATTATCCAAAACAGGGGCTCCTACGTTTGCTGATTTTTACAACTTTGCTCGCATTTCACATCCTTTGGTTGTTTGGAGTTCATATATTTGGAAAAGCTTCATCCCTCCAAAAAATTCTTTTATTCTTTGGCGTCTGCTCCATGGGCAGCTACCAACAGATTATAACCTCCGTAAACGTGGTTTTTGTGCTCCTTCCGCTTGCCTACTCTGTTTTAGAAGTGAAGAGTCTATTATGCATCTTTTTAAGGATTGCGATTTCGCTCGTCAGTTGTGGTCTTGGCATGCCTCCTGTTTCAATACGTCTCTAACCACGTCAAGATCTCTTAATGAATTTTGGCACAATATCATCTCTAAGCAGTTCTCTCCTCAAATCTATAATATGTGGCTGTGTTCTTCCTTTCAATTGGTTTATGACATATGGAAGGTCAGGAACAATCAACGTTTTCGTAACAAGGCTCCTTCCTTAGTTGACATCATCTCCTCAGCGAAAGCAAAAATTCAGTTTAATTGTTCTATTTGTCCTGGGTTTGTTTCCAATGCAGATGGTCATGTTCTTTCTTTGCTTGGAATTAAGCCTCATTTACGAAAGGCTCCTCGTATAACTTCTTGCACTTGGCGGCCTCCTTCCTCTCTTTGGATAAAAGTTAACACAGATGATTGTAGTAAGGGTAATCCGGGTGCCAGTGCGTGTTCGGGTGTGTTCCGCAATGATAAGGCTAACTTCAAAGGGGGGGTTTTCTCTTTTTCTTGGTCATTGTACTTCTTTCGTGGCTGATATGAAAGCTGCTATTTTTGCCATTAATATAACCTCAGAGAGAGGCTAGTGCTGGCTTTGGTTAGAGACTGATTCCATGGCAGTTTTCTCTTACTTCTCCAATCCTGGTTTTTTACCTCCGTGGCGTCTCAGAAACTCTTGGCTTCATTGTAAAGATTTGATAAGCAATATGCGTTTTGTGATTACTCACACTTATCGTGAGGGCAATTTAGTTGCAGATACTATGGCTAATAAGGGTCTTAATAGTTCTGGTTTTGTTTGGTGGGATTTACCTCCACCTTATATTCAGAAGCAACATCTTCTTGATTCTTGGGGAGTTCCTTCTTTTTGTTTTCATTAGTTTTTTCTTTGTAACCTTTTCTCTGTTTTTATTATATTTTCCTTTGTTGGTCTGATGACCACTTAGGCTTTAATTAAAAAAAAATAAAAAATTCATGATTCTCTTGTTGTTCATTGAACCTGGACATGTACATATCTCTTATTGTTCACTGAACCTGGACATGTATATATAAGAGCATTGTATTGATAATTATTTATTCATTCAATCTTAATAAAATCTGAGATAGATTTCTCTCAAAATATTGTTTCTCTTTAATCTTCCTTTTGCTTTATACTTTCTTATACCGCGGGATTGGGTTTATGAAAACACGCTGGAAAATTGCACTAGAATCTCCTTACATTATATTATTGAGCTTCCTGAAAAGTTGGTATGTCCAAAACTTATGTTTCTTTATATAAAATCTGAGGTTTCATTTATGAGAATTCATGATCATTTGTTCTTAGAAATGCCAAAGCTTCAAGTTTTACATTTAGTTGAAATGTATTTAGGGTCACTACCAATGTCACTTGGTTGCCTTGTAAACCTTAAAACATTATGTCTAGAGGAATGTAAATTGAGCAATGAAACTATTATCCGAGACTTTAAGACACTTGAAATCCTTAGTTTTCGAGGTTCTCAGATCATGAAGTTGACCGAAGAGATGCGTCAATTGATTAGTTTAAGGTTGCTAGATTTGATCGACTGTTCCAAACTTAGAGTTATTCCTGCAAAAGTCATGTCAAGCTTAACCCAGTTAGAAGCATTGTACCCGGAAAACACCTTTATTCGGTAGGAGATGGAAACAAACAAAGTTGAAAGAAGTAATGCTAGCCTGGACGAGTTGAAGCATTTGTCTAAATTGACAACTTTGGAAATTCATATTCCAGATGCTAAAATGTCAAAAGGGTTGCTGTCCCACAAGCTGGAAAGATACAAAATATTTTCATAGGAGATCATTCAAAAAGCTGGCCAATGTATGGCAAGGCCAAGTATGAGACTTCTAGAGCACTGACACTCAAGCTCCAAACTAGTGAGGTTGGGATTATCACACAGTTGAAGGGAATCAGATATCTACATTTCGATCAAATACCAAGTGTTTCCAATCTCCTTAATGAATTAGGTAGAGAGGGTTCTCTAGAATTGAGGCATCTCAAAGTCCAGAATAGTCCTTACACTTTATGTATCATCGACTCAATGCAGCCAGTATCTTGCGATGCCTAACCCACCTTGGAGACGCTGTCTCTTAGTAGGTTGATTAAGTTGGAGAGGATATGCAATGGGGTGAACTTGGAACAACGTCTTTCCGGCAATTAAAAATCATTAAAGTGAACAAGTGTGATAGATTGAATAATATCTTCTCATTCTACAAGGACAACAGTGACTAATTGCTCGAGGATGGTAGAGATTTTTGTTATTGAGAGACAAGATGATGTCAATAACACTGAAGTAAATAAGATGATTCAAGTCAATCTATTGCGCGTTGTGACTCTAAGATATATGTGATGTCTCAAAAGTTTATGCTCTAAAGTGAAGACAATTGATACAAATGCCAAAGGAGTATTCATTTTGGAGAACAGACAAGATATTTCCGAATCGCTTTTCAACGAAATGGTATGTCAGTTATAACCTTATTCTCAGTTTCAGAATATATATATATATATATTTACTTGTTTAGTTCATTCAGAGAAGATTGAAAGAATTGTATTGCAGGTTGTGCTGCCGAACATGGAGACCTTGAATCTTTCTAATATTGATGTTGAAAAAATTTGGCACAACCAACTTCCAGGGATGTCTTCGAGCGTTCAAAATTTAACACACTTGATCATAAAAGGCTGCCGTAATCTGAAGAATATTTTTTCAGCTTCCACGGTTAATAGCTTCATGCAACTCCAGCACCTTGAGATAAGTGATTGCCCCGTCCTGGAAGAGATGGTAGTCATAGAAGAAGGAAGGAGGGATATGAAATTGCTGTTTCCTCAGTTACACTACCTAAGAATAAATCATCTTGTAAAGCTGAGAAGATTGTACTCGGGAAATTATATTGAATTTCCTTCCTTGAAAGAGATGGAGATAGCGAATTGTTTCCAATTGAGGGAATTCATCTTTGATGATAAGGTATATAGAATTTTATTTACATTTTTCAATAAATATTTTTCGATTATTTTCTGTTAGAAATAGAAATAATGCTCACTCTGCATGTATGCTACAGGTTGAATTTCCAAGTTTAGAGAAAATGAAAATTTCAGACATGTTTAACTTGAAAAGGATATGGCACAACCAACTCGCTGAGGACTCGTTTTACAAATTAAAATCATTGGAAGTCTACCACTATTGTGACCTATTGACTGTGGTTCCATCGAGCATGTGTGGAAGATCCTCGAATAGGTTTATCTTTCCTCAGATGGCAACGTTGGAACTCTGTCAACTACCGGAACTTAGAACTTTCTACCGCAGTAGACAAACCATAGAAGGGCCTGTCTTGAAACAGTTGACTCTATATGATTGTGACAAAGTAAAGATATTCCCTTCAGACAATGTTAGCAAACATGAAACTGACAAGAAGCAACAGCAACCCCACTTCTTGGTCGAAAAGGTACGATGAGATTCATTTTCTTGCCATGTAAATTGATCAAATTTTTTCTACTGCATTAATATTCTAGTTGCTTTTTTATGTGATTGGTTGCTAGGCCTTTCCCTGCTTGGAGGAATTGAAGTTAACAAGTGGAGAGAACATTGCAATGATGTGGGAGGGAAACATTCCAAAAGTCCTGTGTCATACACTTGAAATTCTTGAAGTTTGTTACGATGAATCTGTTAGAATTATATTATATATTAGTATATATTGTATATAATATTCTTAGAGTTAGGGGTAATTTTGTAACTATGCCTATTTAGTTGTTTCCCTAGTTTGTATATTATATATATGTTGCTTCTCTTTGCAGCCGACAATGTTGTTTTGGCTTTCTCTTTGTATTGAACACAGTGGCTTTTGTTTCTTTGTATCAGATAATTTGTTCTCCTTTGTTTCTCTTGCATTGTTTTGCTTCGGTTTCTTTTGCATAAGATTTTGCTTCAGTTTATAGCAATATATCAATTAATTTCACATGGTATCAAAGCTTAGGTATTGGAGTATAAGTTTCTACTGTTAGTACTCAGGTAAAGTGTTCATCTTCAGCGTATTCAGTTTGGGCATCGGTTTTGAAACTTCGATCACATTGCTGTCTTCGGATTTGTTGAAATTTTCTTGGGATTTGTTCCGGTTGCTCTTGATTGAAGTCGGATTTGGGTTTTGTTGCGGTTGCTCTTGGTTAAAGTCAGATTTGTTGGAATCTTCTTTAGTTTTTGTCGTAGTTGCTTTCGATTAAAGTTGGCAATACATTTGATTTGCACGGTTTCGTATAGTTTGCAGAGTTTGCATGGTTTCGTATGGTGTACACGGTTCACAGAATTCAAACAGTTTCGCAAGGTTTCACTAGTTTGGTTTTGGAGACTTATCATCTTCTAATCACAATATGGCTGTCATTGATGATCAATTTCAACAGCTCCTTACCACTCAGTCACATGCTATGTCCACCTCTTCTCCAAAAGGTTTGTTATCTCCTAGTTCTTCAGGTATGTCCTCCTCTATATGGGTCTTAGATTCTGGAGCAACTCATCACATGTCACCTGACTTGTCATCTTTTGTTTCTTTATGTCCTTCATCATCTGTGTCTGTTATGACTGCTGATGGCTCTCCCATGCCATTAGCAGGTGTTGGTTCTATTGTTACACATAATGTATCTCTTTCTAATGTTTACCACATTCCTAATCTTACATTAAATCCTGTTTCTGTTAGTCAATTGTGTGACTCTGGTTACTCAGTCATCTTTTCTTCTAGCTATTGTCATGTGCAGGATCCGCAATCCCAGAAGCTGATTGGGACAGGCCGTAGGCAAGGGGGACTATATATTTTGGATGAGTTAAGATTACCAGTTTTTGCAGCTCCTAGTGTTGACATGTCTTCTTTTCGTTTGAGTCCTTCTTCTACTAGTTTTTATTTATGGCAT
Source organism: Acer campestre (assembly GCA_954870605.1). Classification (NCBI taxonomy): domain Eukaryota; kingdom Viridiplantae; phylum Streptophyta; class Magnoliopsida; order Sapindales; family Sapindaceae; genus Acer; species Acer campestre. The sequence continues at coordinate 11,192,479 of OX940801.1, read as the reverse complement.
TCTCGTCTTGGTCATGTGTCGGCCTCTCGTTTAAGATTTTTAGCGTCTACGAGAGCATTAGGGAATTTGCAAAGTCATGATATTTCTGATTGTAGTGGTTGTAAACTGGCAAAATTTTCTGCTTTACCTTTTAATCGAAGTATTTCTTCTTCTCTTGCACCATTTGATTTAGTTCACTCTGATGTGTGGGGACCTTCTCCTATTGCCACAAAAGGGGGGTCTCGGTATTATGTTTCTTTTATTGATGATTGCACTCGCTTTTGTTGGGTTTATCTTATGAAACGTCGCTCTGATTTCTTTACTATTTATAATGTCTTTCGAGCCCTTGTTAAAACTCAACATGCCACTGTTATCAAATGTTTTCGATGTGATTTGGGTGGGGAGTACACTTCTAACAAATTTCGTGAAATGCTTGCTTTAGATGGAACTATTCACCAAACTTCTTGTACAGATACTCCAGAGCAAAATGGTGTTGCTGAAAGGAAACATAGGCATATTGTTGAAACTGCTCGTTCTCTTTTATTGTCTGCTTCTGTCCCTAGTGAATTTTGGGGAGAAGCAGTTCTTACTGCTGTCAATTTAATTAATAAGATCCCAACTTCTCACAATTCAGGTTTGTCACCTTTTGAAAAGTTGTATGGGCATGCTCCTAATTACTCTTTGTTAAAAGTCTTTGGTTGTACTTGTTTTGTCCTTCGACCTAATGTAGAGCGTAGCAAGCTATCTCCACGCTCTGCCATTTGTGTTTTTCTAGGTTATGGGGAAGGTCAAAAGGGATATCGTTGTTTTGATCCTGTTGCACAAAAATTATATGTGTCTCGTCATGTTATGTTTCTTGAGCATATACCTTTCTTTTCTATTCCTACTAGTACTCATGATATGACTAAGTCTAATCTCATTCGCATTGATCCTTTCTCTGATGATACAGATAATTTTTCTTCACCAGTCCCGTGCACTACAGATACTGACTCACATTCCGTTTCTAGTCCTTCTATCCCTATTACTCCTTTTCCTTTGCATTATTCTCGCAGGTTTCGAACCTTTACTTCTGTAGATACTGGTACTTCACTCCTCGATCCTCCTGCCACCCAAGCACCTTTTGAGACTGTGGATCCGCATCCTCGTTATCCTCAACGTACTCGTAAGTCCACTAAGCTACCAGATTTTTCTTACTCTTGTTATTCTGATTCCTTTTCTACTTTTTTTAGCCTCTATTCACAGTCTATCTGAGCCCTCATCTTATAAAGAGGCAGTTCTTGATCCTCATTGGCAGCAGGCTATGGCTGAGGAACTTTCTGCTTTGCATAAGACAGATACTTGGGATTTGGTAACACTTCCATCTGGTAAAAGTACAATTGGTTCACGTTGGGTTTATAAAATCAAGACTAATTCTGATGGATCAGTTGAGCGATACAAAGCTAGATTAGTTGCAAAGGGGTTTTCTCAGCAGTATGGTATGGATTATGAGGAGACTTTTGCTCCTGTTGCAAAAATGACTACTATTCGTACACTTATTGCAGTTGCCTCTATTCGTCAGTGGCATATATCTCAGATGAATGTTAAAAATGCTTTCTTGAATGGAGATCTTCAAGAAGAAGTTTACATGACTCCACCTCCAAGTGTTACTCATAATCCTGGTGAAGTTTGCAGGCTTAAGAAAGCTCTATATGGCCTCAAACAGGCACCTCGGGCCTGGTTTGAGAAGTTTTCTACTGTGATTACCTCTCTTGGTTTTTACTCCAGTAATCATGACTCTGCTCTCTTTATAAAATGTACTAGTGCACGTCGTATTTTACTTTCTTTATATGTTGATGACATGATTATTACTGGTGATGATGTTAATGGAATTGCAGTGTTAAAGTCAGAATTAGCTCATCAATTTGAAATGAAGGATCTGGGTTCTCTACGTTATTTTCTAGGTATTGAAGTAGCCTTTTCTCCTAAAGGTTATCTTCTCTCTCAGTCTAAATACATAGCTGATATCCTTGAGCGTGCTCACCTTACTGATTCTAGGACAGTTGATACTCCTTTGGAACTTAATGTTCGGTATTCTCCTTCTGATGGTACACCTTTGTCAGATCCTATGTTATATCGCACTATTGTTGGTAGTTTGGTATATCTCACCATCACTCGTCCAGACATCGCATATGCTGTGCACATTGTTAGTCAGTTTGTTACTTCTCCTACTTCAGTTCATTGGGCTGCTGTACTTCGTATTTTGAGGTATCTTCGAGGCACCGTCTTTCAGAGTCTTTTACTACCATCGACCTCATCTTTGGAGCTTCGTGCATACTCTGATGCTGATTGGGCCAGTGATCCCAGAGATCGCAAGTCTGTCACTGGTTTTTGTATATTTTTAGGAGATTCTCTTATTTCTTGGAAGAGTAAGAAACAATCTGTTGTTTCTAGATCTTCAACAGAGGCTGAGTATCGGGCTATGGCATCTACTACAAGTGAGATAGTTTGGTTACGTTGGTTACTTGCAGATATGGGTGTTTCTCTTTCTCATCCCACCCCTATGTATTGTGACAACAAGAGTGCTATTCAGATTGCTCATAATTCAGTCTTTCATGAGCGGACTAAGCACATCGAGATCGATTGTCATCTTACTCGCCATCACCTTCAGCATGGCACTATTACTTTGCCCTTTGTTTCTTCTTCCATGCAGATAGCTGATTTGTTTACCAAGTCGCACCCTATTCCACGTTTTCAATTTTTGGTTGGCAAACTCTCAATGCTTCTTGCAGCCGCATCGAGAGTTTGAGGGGGAATGTTAGAATTATATTATATATTAGTATATATTGTATATAATATTCTTAGAGTTAGGGGTAATTTTGTAACTATGCCTATTTAGTTGTTTCCCTAGTTTGTATATTATATATATGTTGCTTCTCTTTGCAGCCGACAATGTTGTTTTGGCTTTCTCTTTGTATTGAACACAGTGGCTTTTGTTTCTTTGTATCAGATAATTTGTTCTCCTTTGTTTCTCTTGCATTGTTTTGCTTCGGTTTCTTTTGCATAAGATTTTGCTTCAGTTTATAGCAATATATCAATTAATTTCACAGAATCCACAGTTTTGCCACTCCATATCATTATGAGGTTTCACAATCTGGAAAAGCTTTCACTTTATTCCGGTTCATACGAAATGATATTTTCAAGTGAAGGGATTCTGAAACAGACAATGACGCCTGTGAAAATAAGAAAATTAGCTCTTAGTGGACTTAAGGATCTGAAGTATATGTGGAAACAAGACTCCGGATTGGATTTAATTCTTCAAAATCCTGAAGTCTTAGAAGTAGAGGAATGTGGCAGTTTGATCACTCTAATGGCACCTTTTGCTTCTTTTCAAAATCTAACCATTTTGGAAGTCAAAAGTTGCAAGAATTTGATGAATTTGGTAACTTCCTCGACAGCTAAAAGTCTGGTGCAGCTCATTAAGATGACAATATCCCATTGCTACAAGATTACAGAGGTAATAGAAAATCAAGAAGATAGAGCAGAGGATAAAATTATTTTCAACAAACTGAATAGTTTGTCGCTTGAATCATTACTGAGTCTCAGCAGTTTTTGCTCTGGGAATTACATCTTAGAATTCCCATCTTTAGAAAAATTAAAGGTGGAAGGATGCCACAAGTTGAAGATTTTCTCTCGAGGAGTCTTGAGCGCCAGCATTACGAAGCATCAACATTAACTGGAATTTGAGTGAACCTGATGTTGACCTTAATAAAACCATACAACAATTATAAGAAAAAGAGGTAAATTAATTCACATCTACAAAAATATAATTCTTTATTTCATCTCTAACATGCTTCTTGTTACAGGATGTCCAAAGTTCGGAAGACGACATTGAACCTTCTTTTCTCCATCTGAGTGACCAGGGTTCTGATAAAGATTATGGTGATTTTTCTAGGCATGATCCGAATAACCAGCGTTTTGAGGAAGATTGCAGACCATTGGAATGGCAGTAAATCTGATGAAGATTGTGGTGGTTCTTCTAGGCATCATCAGAATGACCAGTGTTCTGATGAAGATTCCAGTAATTCTTCTTAGCAAAATATGTTCAAAAGGCATTCTTAAAGTTCCTGATACATTATTTAAGGCTTTCATGTTTGTTATGTTTAGCTAAATCTTCCATTGCTTCTGATGCGTTGTCATTTTTATGAACTTCTCCGCAACCTATTTTCATATCATTCATCATTTTACTAGAGAGATTCATTTATAATTGAAGCATGACCTTCTGAATTCAATATAAGGTGGTTTATTTTATTTCTTTTTTAGCAAACCTTGACGACATGAGGAAATTTATTAATAAAAAAAAAAAAAAAAAAACAAGTACACCTAATAGAGGGGGATGTAATAAGCCTTGCGACATATTACCCCTAAAAAAATGCATGTAACCATGACAAAATCTCAAAAGTTCAGTAAAATGCATGAAAGGTTGCAATAAAAGTCATTAGCATCATATGACTAAGAAACCTGCCAAAATCTACCAGAAATTCGAAACTAAATAGTACAAATAATTTAATCATACAGTTGGAAAACAAACAAGAAATTCGAAAATGGATAATACAAATGATGCATAAATGCACAAGTTCACATACACCATTTTTCAACCACAAATGATGAAGAACACTAATGAAGTCACACAACTCCTTTTTTTAGGTTGTTGGTGATTGGAATCAGTAGGTGCACCAGGACATCCCAGCTATGCTGGCACCTCCTTAGCACCCTCATCATCTATCCTATCCCAACATATTATTAAAATATATAAAGAAGAGACAATACAACTATTACAAGTCAAAGAACCTAGGAAAACATGCTACAAACATCATCATAAATAAAAGAAGTGCAAAAGTCTGGATCTGTGGGAGTAACGACAATGAGGCTCTTGGACGATAAGCAATCTGCAACTCGGTTATCCTCCCGGTAAATATGAGTGGCAACAAAGTCCATCTGAGAAAGCAAATCCAAACACCTATCCCAAGCTAGGCACAAACGCCATGAAACCTTACGAGATCTAGAACGAAGTATGATGACCATCAAAAAAGCCGAATCACTTTTCAAACACAACTGACGCCAACCAAATGTCCATGCATAATCAATTGCATGGACGACAACGGACAACTCAGACTTCAGACGAGCAAAGCGACACAATTCTCTTCAAATGATGAAATAATAGTGCCTCTCAAGGAAACAAAAGGCTCTCTTCAAATGGAGGAAAATGAGATGCAATGTTCACAAACCACAAAAGATTTGCCTAGTCCCAGTTTGTTTCTAAAAGGAAGATCGATCTCAATTTTCTTTAGAGCTCTGGCAATTCTGTAATTATAAACAGTTGTATTAGTAATATATTATTCGATATTCAACACCAAGAATCATATAGATTGAAAATAGATAAACAAAATAATCAACTCATGTTTTCTTTACAACTCTTAGACAATTTATAATTATAAAACATAGCATAACAAAGACAAAAGCGGGACCATTGATTGGAAAAAATAAAACAAGACAATATTCAGTCAATCAAGCAAGTCAATATACTTCAATCACAAAATCCAGATTTTATCAAACTGATTCTCAACTACTTGTGTTCATTTGGAATTTTCATGAACAATTTTGCAACCATGAAAACACAAATCTAATTGTTCTCAAATTCACTTTAGAAAGCAGAAAAAATGAAACAAGCGATTCAATTATTTCATTTCGCAAATAGATTTCTCACCATGAACAAAAAATTATGAGAAATCAAAGTGTAAGGGAGATAAGAAAATATGGTAAATTTATGCTTACCTCTATGAATAGATGTTCTATTGTAGTATTAAGGTTCCCTTCCCAAAATCCTTCACCCTCTGCTTTGGTTGTTTGTAATCTGTGCAACCTTGGTGTGCATAAGACTCCTCCAGAAAAAATCTTCATATTTGGACATTCCCTCACAACTACTTGTTGCAAAGATGGAAATTCAGTAGTATAACTCCCCGAGTAGAAGCTTGTAAGGTTTGGTAAACACTCAAGTTCCAAATATCTTAGTTTCTTGAAAATGATCAGATCTTCCACTTCCTCTCTGTCATGTGCTATGATTTCTTCAATCATTTTGCATTCGAATACAATCAAGCTTTTAAGTTGTACTAGACTTCTAGCTGTTGGGACAGCTACTAGATTGAGCAATTCGTTACACTTTTGCACCTCTAGTTTCGTCAAATTTTGGAAAGATACAGAGGATGGCACCAAACTTTTTAAGTTGCCACAACGACCTACTTGTAGAATTGACAGATCTTGAAGAACTTTACTAGACAAAGAATTTTCCTCGCACAGAAGCAATGAGTCAAACAATTCTAAAAGAAGTAAGTGGTTTAATTTATTACTAGGTACTTCAACATGTTTCTCCTCACAACCAAATCTGTCACATAAGAATATCTCCTTGAAAAAGCCTTGGCAAACTATAAGTTCCTTAAGATTGGGTAGTTTGTGAAGGAGACAGTATACACAAATATCAGCTCCCTTTTGAAATCCAGCTAATGTAAGAAAATTCAATTTGCATGAGTACTCTGGAAGTTTTTCATGCAACGCTTCTTTCTCAAACCACTTCCAATCCAACCCCAAACTTTCCAGGTTGGAGAATGGAACCTGAAAAATGAACCAAACTATTAGTATGTAGGTGTAGGCATTGAAAGTGGTGCCACAAGGGTGGATAATTATATAAGAAATAATTAGAGGTTATATCTAAAACGAAGTGTACAAGAATAACAAACTCTAACTAATTATATTAGTTCTCACATTGTTGCATAACCTATGAATTTCTAGTCGATTCTTGAATGTGTTAAGTGATGCAATTGTGGCGTACCTTGTCAAGTAAGAGCAGTGGTTGACCCATTGGGATCTCATGTTGGATCTCCCCATCGATCACTTGAAAGCTCAAAAATTTTGATGCACATATCTGTGCTTTGCCACAATTACAAACAACAAAATCCTTTAACATTGGCCATTCTAAAATATGTACCCCTGGATAGAAACTTCGTAGCTTTGGTAGATCTACTAATGCCAACTCCGTTAATTGAGGAAAACTAGGCATTGCTTCATCTACTTGTTCTTCCTTGGCAAAAATTTCCTCCACCATCCCACACCTTTGTATCCGAAGTTGTTTAAGTTTAAGAAGATTTCTACCTACCGAGGCTGGAAATATGCTTTTCAAAGTGTCACATTCTATAACTTGTATTGAGAGTAAATTCTGAATGGTTAGAAGACCTTGTGAGTCCATATCCCATATATGCTTCAACTTTGGCAGTGCACTTAGCTGAGTGGCTGTTATTTGTTGTGTTTTCCCACAACTGAAAGCTTGAAGTTCAAATATCTCATCTAGTGAGCCACAATTTGTTAGCCACAACTCCTCCAGTTTTTGGAGTCTTCCAAACATATTTGATGGAAAAACATTCAACACATTATGACAGTTTATTACTCTCAAAGATTCTATATTGCAGAAGGAATCTGAAGTGAGGTGATGGTGCCATATTTTTCTCAATTTATCCATCTCCACCAGCGTTAAAAATTTTAAATTAGGGAGATGTACCTGAAAAATTCAATTGATTATATTCATTAACAAAACAATAATCAAACAAAGTTATAGATTGTAAGACACTGGCATTGGATATGGATGAGATAAAAAAATGGATGAAAGAAATGTTAAACAAATATTTCAGGTGATGTTGCAAAAATGTGCAAAAAGAAAAAGAGAATACCTTTTCATCAAAGTGAGGTTGTTTCTCAGTGTGGTGGTTTTCCTCGCTTGTTGACATGTCAACACTTGTAGAATTGGAGATAAATGTTTGCATGTTGGGGCAATTCACAATCCACAATGTGTCTAAGGAGGGTAGTTCAATTGAATTTCCGGCGAAGTTGCAGAAACATGCGAGTTTCGGAAGATCGATGAGCTCCAGTCTACATAGATTGGGAAACAGAGTGTTCCTTATAGTTTCTACTTCAATGCCACTTATTGCTTCCAAAATATCACAGTTTTTTAATTTCAATTCCTGGAGTTGCATGAGGCCCAAGGTCATAGATGGTGTAAATATATGTCTCAAGTTGCTACATTTATCATCCACCACCAATGATTTTAAATTACTGAAGTAACTGACTTGAAATTGTTTGTCCCATACTTGTTCTTTCAAATGGGGAAAGTCAGAGACAGTAAATTTTTCTATGTCACGAAATCCAACCTGTCAAAAAAGAAAATCATTTTTATTCTTTTAGAACAAGGAAAATAAAACTGATATAGGTTTTCTAACAATAAATTCGAATAACAATTTCTTTTGGGAAAGACAGGGAAGAGTAGTACTTCTTGTGGTGACGAAACAACCGGTCTTATTGAGAAACAGAAAATTAAAAAATATATATATAACGGTGAAAACAATAATAGTGGAAGGAAGGTACTTCAAAAAACAAAAAACAAATAGTGCACGGAAGATACGTACCATCTCTTTGAACATTTTTTGTATGGTAGTATTAAGATCACCTTCCCAATATCCTTCATCCTCTGCTTCTGTTATTTGAAGTTTGTGCAACCTTGGTGTGTTTAGGGTTCCTTGTGAAAAAATCTTCATATTTGGACATTGTAACAAAACAACTTGTTGCAAAGATAAAAATTCAATAGTATAATTTCCGGAGAAAAATCTTGTAAGCCTTGGTAAACTATGAAGTTCCAAATATTTCAATCTGATGAATATGATCCGATCTTCCATTTCCTCATCCTGGCAATGTGTTATGATTTCTTTTATCATTTTGCATTCGATTATTTTCAATCTTGTAAGCTGCACCAAACTTTTGGCAACTGAGTCCACCAGTAAACTAACCAATCCATTGCACTTTGATACTTCCAATGTCGTCAAATTTTGGAAAGACACAAAGGATGGAACTAAGTTTTTTAAGTTGTCACAATTGAATACTTCCAGAGTTTTCAAATTTTGAAAAATTCTACAAGGTAGAGAATTCTCCTCCCACAGGTACAACGAGTCTTCCAAGGAACAGAGCTTTAATTGACTCAATTTACTCAGTGTCTCTACATGTTTCTCCTTACAATCAAGTCCTTCACAAATGAACAATTCCTCAAAAAAACCATAATAAACAACGAGTTTCTCAAGATTGGGTAATGTGTTTGGACAAAGAGAACTTTGCGTACTAACGTCAAGCAACTCAAGAACTTTTAGATTGCTTGAGTACTCTGAAAATTTTGCATGCAACATCTCTTTCACAATCCAATTCCACTCCAATGACAATTCTTCTACTTTGGGGAATGCAACCTAGAACATGAATACAAGTTTAGTTGGTGTAGGTCAGGGCTGGACTTGGTGCACGTACGTATATAGTGGACATAGATGAAACAATATGTACTTATATACCAGAATTAGTATACCCTATAATACATAGCCCTTACAATGGTCCATTACCTGTGAACTTCTACTAGATTCTTACATGTATCTTGGTTTCTTTCTTCTTAGGTTGTTCTCCAACACCGCATCTTATATATTCTAATACCTAGCGGCACCCATTTATTTCGTGTGGTATTTTCAAAAATCTAGTTTTATTTCATATTTCTTTTCATTCTAAAGTTCGGGTGAAAATTTAATATATTGTGGTGGTTGCCTTGGTGGTCCAAGGTTTGGGATGAAAATCTCAAGTTCTTGGTTCTACTCTTGACAATTACATTATGAATAGCCATCAGGGCGCTAGCTCAGCTGGTGAAAGGACGGGCTTGGGGTACGGGTAACTCTCAGGGTTCGAATCCTACCCAGGTCAATGCGAGTTGGTTGTGATTTGTAATATCATTTGAGATGATTTTTGAGTTAATGTTTGAGATGCTTTAGGTTAATGTACAATCTTGAATTTTTGATTCCATTCCTGCATATGAGGAGGGGTTTTACCAAAATAAATGGGGCCAGGGCGGAATCTCGACCCCGTGTTTTTTGTGAAAGCTCTTTTGCAAGCAGGGTCATCTTCAGACATTTCGGAGCCCGATCTATTTAATGATATTAACAAAAATCGGAACCCCATAAAAAATTATTATCATTAACATAAAGAGGTTTAAATAAATAAATCTGCATTGTTGTTGTTGTTTTTGATTTTGCTAAAATTGAAAAATATTGTCTACCGTTAGTTTGTTGTAGCAGAGAATAAATATGTAGTTTCACAATTCAATTCAATCTTATAATTAGACCCAAAAGATTGAATTGCATTGGCCAATTGGGCCCAAAATAAATAAATAAAAAACCAAAGAAATGAGAAAGATTGCCCTGATTTTGCAAAACCAAACAAACAAAAACAAAAAGCAAAGACCTTTTTAAAAAAAAAAAAAAAAAACCCTCTGGCCTGCCTAGTTTGCAAGAAGCCAGAATGGCTTTCCCTGAAAGATCTTTCAAAAATGAAAAGCTTTCTTGACGACACATCCAAACACCCCTAGCTATAAACTACTTTTAGGTCCCAAAAACCAAAAGTAGGCTTCTAAAAGTCATACTAAACAGCCCCGTGACTTTTGAAAGCTGGCCCTTTTTTGAGAGCCCAAAAGCCATTTTTTGAGATGTTTGGTTGAGAGAGGAAAAGAGTTTTTTAATTTTAAAAGCTCTTCAAAGATGAGCCAGAACAAGGGAAACAATTTTTTTTTTTGCTTGGTGCTTGGTGCTTCTCTTGGAAGAGCTTCCAAGCAAAAACAAGGAAAACAATTTTTTTTTTCTTTTTTTTTTTTTTAACGAGACTTTCAAAATGTTCATTTCACCCACCTTACACTTTTCTTTTTTAATAACAAAACACAATTTCCTCCCATATCCCACCTTACACTTTTCTTTTTTTACTTTCTACCTATAATCACATTATTGTTTTAATAGATTTTGTTTAGATTAATCTTATTACTTTATTATTTAATAAAAAAATATTTGAAATTATTTTTTATTGTTTTATTATTTTAATGGATTTTTTAGATTTAATTTTATCAGTTTATTAATTTAATAGAATATTTTATTTAATTTTTTTATCACTTTATTATTTTAATATAATTTTTTATCTAGATTAATGTTTATCACTTTATTATTTTAATAGATGTTTGTTTCAGATTTTTTTTATCAGTTTAGTATTTTAATAATATTAGTATTTCAAATTAATTCTTATCGATTTATTATATTTATATAATTTTTTATTTTAAGATAATTTTTATTGCTTTAATATTTTAATACTATTTTCTTTGAAAAATATAATAAGAAAGGGCTATACCATACACAATAAATGAATTTATTACAAAAATATAAATACATTATTTACTTTTTTTTTTACTTCATTTAAGACCAAAAATGTCATATCATAGTTGAAAATTGTTCCAGCTAAATAGTCAAAAGCTTTTCTAAAATATACTATCCAATTGAAACGTTAAGGCTCTTACTTCACTTCTTTTATCAAAAGCCAAAAGTAATAATCATCACAAACAAGTGGTTCTTTTTATATTTCCTCTTTTATTAATAAATTCTTCATATGTCATTACCGATTAATGAACAAGTGTCTTGGGTTTACTTAAAAAAAATTACCGATGGATGTCATTTTTAAACATTAAGTTGAATAATAGATTGTTGAATATACAAAACCTTTTTTTTGAGAAGAGTAATGTTACTTTGTCCAAATTTAGTGTCTAAATTTAGGATCCAAATGATGTGGTATCTCTAAAATTCAATCATCTTAATCATGTAATTCTAATACAAAGAAATCAATAATGCCATATCATTTGGACACTAAACTTGGGTAAAGTATCATTATTGTTTTGAAATTTTTTTGGAATGAACTTATTACTTTCAATTTGATTTAATTTTAAATTTGAGTAATGATAGACATCCCACATTCATTCCAACCAATGATGTGGCAATACGGTGGGATTAAAGTAGGATACACAACTATTTTTATTTGGGCAAATTGCACTGAACTCCTTGAGGTTTTGACAAGTTACACTTAGCTGGTAAAGATTTGTTATTATACACTAACACCCCCAAGACTTAAATTTAACTTTAAAAATACCTAATATGCCCATAGTTATATTATTTTATATTTATTTTTTTTACCTTTTAATCAAAAACTTTATAAACTTTAATAAAATAAAAAGATTAAACAAAAGATATGATTCATTAAATAAATAAATAATTTAAAAAAATTAAATAAATAAATAGTTAAAAAATTAAATAATTAATTAATTAAAAAATAAAATAAATAAATAGTTTCAAAAAATCAAATAAATAAAATAGTTTAAATAAATTAATTAAAAAAATTATTATTATTTTCTTCAGGATATCCATTAATAGGGACAAGAAAAACTCTAAATATCCGAACTTTTACGGTAAAGATGATGGTGAGAGAAGCTTCAAGGTTCCCAATACTGAAGGAAATGGTTGAAGAAGGCAAGGAAACTCCCAGTGTTGGGAACCTTTAAGCTTCTCTCACCATCATCCTTACCGTAAAAGTTTGGATATTTAGAGCTTTTTTTGTCCCTATTAATGAATATCCATAAAAAAAATTAATGTTTTTAATTTTTTTCATTTATTTTTTTTAAACCCTTTATTTATTTAATTTTTTAAAATTATTTATTGATTTGATTTTTTAAAACTATTTATTTATTTATTTATTTATTTTAAACTATTTATTTATTTATTTAATTTTTGTAAACTATTAATTTATTTAATGAATCATATCTTCTTTTTTTATATTAAAATTTATGAAGTTTTTGGTTAAAAGGTAAAAAAAAAAAAAAAAGTATAAAATAATATAACTAGGGCCATTTTAGGTATTTTCAAAGTCAAATTTAAATCTTGAGGGTGTTAGTGTATAATAACAAAATATTTCTAGCTAAGTGTAATTTGCCCAAACCTCAAGGGGTTCAGTGCAATTTGCCCTTTTTATTTTTCCTTTTACAAAGATTGGATGACTAGCATTACTCTTTTGAATAGTTTAATAGCACTAGTTACTTCATTTATTCATTTTTTTTTATATAAATTGTTTTTTAATTTTTAATTTTAATGGTACTTCGATATTACTCTACCTACAATTTAAAGATGAATAATATGGTTAGCACTCATACCTTATCAAGTTGACTCTTCCCAATGATTGATAATTCTGAAGTAACTATTTCCACTTCGTTGCATCTCCACATCCTTAACTTCTTTAATTTTGGCCACGCTCTCAATCCTGGATAGACACTTCTAAGGCTTGGTAGATACAATAAATCCAGCCGTGTTAACTGTGAAAAGACAGACCCAGCATCTTCTGGAGGCTCTTCAAATATCTTTTCTAGTGAATCACATCCGCTTACCCACAACCACTCTAGTTTATGGAGTTTTGGAAGCATATTAGATGGAAAAACATTCAACAGGTTATGACAACCATATAACTCAAAAGACTCTATTTTGGAGAAGGAACCCGGAATGAGTTGATAGTGCCATATTCTTCTCATGTTTTCCATTTTGCCTATTATCATACGCTTTAAATTAGGGATTCGTACCTGAATAATTCAATTGATTGTATTAATTAATAAATACTCATGATCAATTAGAAAAAGCAATTAGATATAAGACACCAAGAAGAGACGAGAGACATATTAGATTTGGAAACTAAAGATTAAACAAAGAGCTCTGCAACAGGGAGATAAAAAAAACTGAGGTAATAATATGAAGATAGGAAAAGAATAAAAAACAGAGAGGGGCAAGAAACAATACCTTTTCATCAAAAAGAGGTTTTATGTGTGAACGGAGGTTCTCCTCCGAATGTAGTTGTTCTTCTTTCAGTACCGGCATATCTGCATGTGGAGAATTAGAGACAAATGTATACATTTTAGGGCAATTCTCAATCAACAATTGATCCAATGAGGGCAACTCAATTTGTTTTCCCTCAAAGTTGTAGAAGATTGTGAATTCTGGAAGGTTTTTGAGTCTCAGCTCGTACAATTTAGGGAACAAAGTGTCGCTTATTCTTTCTCCATGGGAGATTATTGCCACCTCCATGAACTTACAATCGGAAATCTCAAGGACCTCGAGTTTGATGAAACTTTCAACCATAGAAGATGAAAGTACATATTTTAAAGTATCACAACCGTATATGAAAATTGCTGTTAAATTTTGAAAGCATGAAGACACTGGCTGAAGTTGGTGGTGCCATATGGTTTGGATAGGGATGGAGGACATGTTTAAGGATGCCAGAGTGGGTAATACGACCTGCATGCAAAAAAAAATGTTGTTTAATCTGTCTAGTTAAGTGAGGAATAAGTCATTGTGAATATAAAAGGAAGAATTTCTACTAATTGCACTTTATAATAAAACATATATAGTTACCTTTTGGTCGAACAAAGGATGAATGTCATCTGGGTAGATCATTTCTTCAACTTCTTTGCTCGGTTTTATTTCCGCAGACATAACAGCAGAGGAAAATGTCTTCAACTTTGGGCAGTCTTGGATGGATAGTCTAGTCAAGGAGGGGAGTTCAGCTGAATTTCCGGAGGAAAATTTTGTGAGGTTTGGAAGACCTTTGAGCTGCAGTTCGATTAGTTTATGGAAAACCATCTTAATCCCTCCTCCCTCTCCACTTATATAGATTATCCCTTCAATTGACTTGCAATTCCGTATCTTAAGTTTTTCTAGTAGCTCAAGATTTGTAACCACAGAATACGAAAACAGAAATTTCAGATTACCACTACACTCCTCCAAAGTCAAGCTTGTTAGAGTTTGACAACAAGAAGACATTGTTGGGAGTTGATCAAGCCACATGCATTCAATGTTAATTGAAGACAGCTTCAACTTCTTCAAGCTTGGGAGCAAAACCTGCAACTACAATTTTTTTTGGTATTAATGATTAAAAATCGAGCCTTTAAACACTTACTAATATACATTTTTTTACTTCACCAACCTCCAAAACCAAACCAAAAGAAAAGAGGAGAACAAGAACTAGAAGTACATACATTTTGACTGAATGATGCAAGCTCATCTTCAGCAAGGATTTCTTGAGATCGAGTATTAGGTGTGAAGACAAAGCTTGTGAGTTGTGGTAGGCATTGTAATCTCAGGGTGTGCAATTGAGAGAATTGATGGACTTGTTCCCCGCTTTCTTCAAATATGATCTCCTCTAGCTTCTTGCAATCAGTCACTTCAATTTCTTCCAACTTCAAAAGGTTTTTGGCCATGGAAAATGAGAAGAGATGCTTCAATCTATCGCATTTTCCAATTTTCATGATTCTTAATTTGCAGAAAGACTCTGTTGCAAGTTGGCCATGACACATCTTCTCCAAGTTAATCAAATTATAAAGAAACAATGACTCCAGCTTGGGAAAGAAAGTGGGTGGAACAAATCCAATTGAGTTGATAATGTATTGAATCTCGGGACCATTTTGTACATGTAGATGCTTCAATTGTGGAAAACCTTCATCATCAAGTTGATAAAGAACATTCTTAACACCCTTCAACTCATCGAAATAAACATCTTCAGCTCTATTCAATAGACTTCTAATCCCATTACTCAAATAATTGCTACTACTCAACTTCAACTTCAACGTCTTTGAGGTTTCATATTTTCCGGACCAGTCCCACACATCTCCGATAAATATCCTATATCTATCCAACTCCCCTAATGATAAGTCTTGTGGTATGATATGGGCATTGGGAACATGTATGTCTAAAGTTGTTAGGTGAGACAATTGCTTTAACTCAGCAAGACTAGCATTATTTCGTCCTTCACCCTCCCATTGATCAAAACTATTACCCATATAGAGCTCCTCTAAACGAGTCAAGCTCGATATGACATTTGATTTGATTACTTTAAGTTTTGAACAATTGCTCAAATCTAACAACTTTAAACGGGTCAATTGTCCAATTTCGATAGGCAACTGCTCAATTTCAGATTTCAGGAAGCTAAGAACTTCTAGTTCTTTGAGCTTTCCAATAATTGCTACATCTTCTAACCGGCAGCGATCCAAACAGAGCGTATGAAGGTTTGTTAGGCAGCCAAGAGATGAAGGCGGTGACAGCAAATGAATGCCAGTCATATCTAACACTTTGAGACCTTTCATCCCTTCAAAAACGGCATCTGGAATTTGTAAGGAAGCATCTTCCTTATATAATAAAAATAGCTCAAGGTTTGGAAACTCCATTCTTTGTGGAAGCTCAGAAATATCTCTATAAGGTAGAGAAAGAGCAACCGAATCTTTTCGCTGTTTCTTGTCTATCATCTCTTTCAAGCCATGGCCAGCAGAATCTTGAAGATTAAACCAGAGCTTAGTCTTGGATGATATCGAAACAGCAACATCATGGATGACATCATGCATTTTCACGAAATGGTTATTATCATGATCCATCAACAGACATGAATTTTTGAGATGATCGATCAACGCATCCAGCTTGTTCCTTCCTTCTTCTAATGTATCAACACCTTGAAACAAACCCAAACCCGTACTATATTTCAGCAAGTCATTAATATTTATACCGCCTCCGGCATTACATAGACTGCAAAGCAAAAGTAGTGATTTCGCATCCTCATCATCCAAATACTCGAAACTCAATTCTATGGTATTGTACCCGTCTATATCCACTCCTGTGATTTTTTTTGGATTACCCTTTTTTAGCTGATCCAAGGTGTGCTTCCAAGCAGGAAGTTCCTTATATTTCAGTGCCTTTGCAATTGTTTTAATTGCAATCGGCAAGCCAGCACATTTTCGGACTATCTTAACTGCAATAGGATTTAAATCAGATTTTTTTTCTGAAGAACCCAGAGTCTTCCAAAATAAATCCTCAGCTTCTGCCTCTGATAAAATTTCAACCTTAAAATTCAATCTCTCAGGAATATCCATACCAGTGTGTAGCATATTTAGATCTCTAGATGTCAACAATATTTTACATTGTCTCTTATTATCATATTTATCTTCCTGGTCTACCGTTTGCATGATACTTACTTTCTCATCAGCCCTTAATGGCTTATTATTATATTTATCTTCATGGTCTACCGTTTGCATGATGCTTACTTTCTTATCACCCCTTAATGGAATTCCGATCGACTCCAGATCAAGTTTTGCCCAAACATTATCTAACACTATGAGGACCTTGTTTTCTTTCTTCAACCGGTAACGTAATCGATCAGCTCTTTTGGATACATTCTCCTCCTGAAATGGTATGAGGCCTAGCTGTTCAGCCATTTCTGCTTGTATATTCTTAATGCGGATATGTAATTGATCAACTCTTGCGGATGCAGTAGTCTCCTTCTGAAATGGTTGCTCTTTTAGCTCAACTATAACCACCTCATCAAATAACTTGTCTTGTATAGCTTGATCAGCAACTTTTTTAACAAGTGTGGATTTACCCACACCTCCCATGCCCCACACTCCAATCAAGTTGACATCAGGATCCCTTAATGTCTGCATAAGATCATCGAAAACTGTCTTCCTTGAACTGAAGGCCTCATAGTCTCCGGAATGCAAGGAATCTGATTTCTTATGGTGAGTCTTGTACGAAACTTTTTGGCATGTTCTTTCTTTCAAGGCCAAGAGATCGACCCCATCCTTTGTGGCCTTGTCTGCTTTCTTGCTGAGGGAGTAACGAGTCATCAGATTGGGGCAAAAACCGATTGAACATAGCTTCCCTGCTTTGACTTGATCATCAATGATGGGTTTTGCAACCCCATTAGTGAACTCATCGACGTGGTTGAGCCATTTCTCAACAAACTCTTCAATCTCATCACCTTGTCTCTTGGCCTCGTCAACCTCACGCTGCACCATCTTTCTTACATCCTTCACCTCCTGGACCTTTTTTGTTAACTCCTCAATGTTGCTCTCGTATTTGAATGGATACAATATGCGCTTTCCGATTGGAACAACCAACAGCTCCGCAACTTTTTCTGCAACCGAAATAACTACGTCCACCATTTCTCTCTGTTTCTTATCGCTTTTTTTTTTTTTTTTTTTTTTTTTTTGGCAAAGAGAACTAGAGAAGCTAATAACAGTTAAGAAATAAAATTTCCCTATTTTAAAAAGAAAAATGAAAAACGAAACAGAAAAACAGAGAGAAGATGACAATAAATTATTATTTTTTCCGTGTTTTTTTTAATTTCAAACAAGAGATTTTTTTTTTTTTTTTTCACTTTTCTTTTTCCAGCTTAACAAAGTGATGCTAATGCAGAATGACAATAACAATTTCCCTTTTCTTTTTTTTTTCTTTAGAAAAAAACTATAAACCGATTAACAATATCAATAATTAAAAACAGTGACAAGCAAATATAGTGGTATATTTGAAATCTAGAAGAAATGTTGAATAAACAAGATTATTCAAAAGTACAGCACTGATACTTATAATTCTAAGGAAGACCAACAAATTTAATAATAACTCTGGATAACTTCTTTTTTTTTTTTTTTTGGGGATGATTTTCAAAAACCAAAAACTGAAAGAAAAACAAACTGCAAAGCAAAGCCAATGAATTGAAGAACAAGTATTAAAAGAAAGAAAGATGAGAAAGGTTTGGAGCAAAGTGCACCTCTTACGAATGACAAGAGCAGAGAGCTGTTTCAGTGTTCAGAGTTTTTGCTGTTCCTCTACTTGTGTATTTTTCAGAGTTCTGGCGGACAAACAAGAAGTTCAATGATTTCTAAAAGGAAAACTAGTGTTTTGTATGTGTTTCATGGATGCTGTCATTTTTCAAATCTTACAACTAAATCACAGCCGTACCTTAGTGAGACATCATAAGTGGAATCGAACCATTTAACCGTCCTGATTTTACAGTCACAACAATCACCAAGTGACAGCCTTGTGATTGGATTATCATGATCCCCTATATAATTATTTCATTTACTAGTATTATAATTATGAGTCAATGGACAAGTCTGCTGTTGTAATGTCATTAATTATTCATGCCTTAAAATATCATCTACTTCTTTATCTTGTGGGTCCATCTTTATAAATTTCCAACTACTTATTTGCTCCCTTGATAAGTTGTTAGATGGGCGACTTGAAGGGTGAGTGGCCAAATTTTCCAGCCGCAGAATTCTTAGATATGATTCTTTAATTGTTTATAGAAAAATATGGACAGTAAGCAAAACACAGACAACATTAAACAAGTGAAATAGACATGACTGACAGCAAGAAAAAGAAAATAAGTGAACTGGGGTATATGTTCACGTGAGGATGAACATGCATAGAAAAAGACATACAAAACAAAAATAAGTTTGAAAGGAATTATAAACTTTGCTCACCCCCTTTCAAAGGGGTGAGCAGTACCCCCCTCCTAAAAAATGTAGACAGAAGCAAAGCTTTTTCTCTTACAGATGAAGAAAAAACATAATTGATGCAAGAAATACTTTAAGAGAGAGAAAAAAAAATCAATCATTTCAAAATTAACAGAACACTCAACAATTTACCCAATTTTGCTACCAATTTTTAATTAATCAAAGACAAGTAGCAATTTGTTTGGCAAATAAACGATTAGAAGAATATAAATA
The DNA here is from genome assembly GCA_954870605.1 of Acer campestre. Taxonomy (NCBI): domain Eukaryota; kingdom Viridiplantae; phylum Streptophyta; class Magnoliopsida; order Sapindales; family Sapindaceae; genus Acer; species Acer campestre. Next base: position 11,173,002 of record OX940801.1, on the reverse strand, counting down.
CCTAAACTTTTATATCATTTGGCAGAGATTTTAAGTTATTCCACCAAAATTTTCATTCCTTGTTTGGAAAATGTTTCATGTCTAACTGGTAAGAATTTATTCATAATAATATTACAAGTGATAGGTAATTGCCAACCGACTTCATTGACTAAACCATTTTATGATTTAGGTGAGTTATAAATAATTTAGAATGAATTTTGGGGCTGTCAAGCATTACTCCTGTAATATGTATTTGAAAAACACGCAATCATCTAATAATTGAAGGGAAAATGCTTCTGAGTAAGTGCAAAATTATGTAAGGCCTGACAATATGAGGTTGGTACGGTGTAAACCCTCACACTTGCACCATGAGGTTAGGGATTCGAGTTCTCCCTCTCCCAAAAAAAAAAACTTGAATTTATGTAATAGTATAATACTTAAAAAAAAAAAAAAAAAAAAAAGATTATGTAAGGCGTTATTTTTAAGAAAATGTATTCTTAGAAATAAAATAACACCATCCAATTAGATAAGTAGTCACTTGGGGATTAATTATAGTCCCAAGAACCCTAAAATTAGTTCAATCCTCTCTTAATCTTCGAGCAATAAAGGAAATGCAGATCAATGAAGTGAGGTATGTCATGATCACATTTTTTGAAAATTTAATTAGTAAGTGAGAGGTGCTATTGGTATACCCATTGCTGAACTATTTATACCCCACTTTTTAAATTATTTAGTATTCTTTTTTTCTCTTATCAAATTACTTAAAGAGATATACAATTTCTATTAAAAAAATCATGTACAAAGTAAAACTAATAAAACCCCACTTTCCTTATTTCAAAACCCTAATGATATAGATTATTTCAAATCATTGAATGTTTATTATTTTTGTTTATATTTTCTTTCAGATCTCGATTTCATGTTTCCCATTTCTTGATTTTATTGTTTCACATGTTTGTTTTGTTTTTCTTTTCAAATTCCAAATCCATGTTTACTATTTTTTTTTACTCTCTGGTTTATTTTCTTTCAGATCTTCCAGGCATTCTATGATTTATATCAATTCTTTTATAGATTTTATTCCAGATATTCCAAAGTTAGTTTAATGTTATTTACCAAAAAAAAAAAATCTCACAAAGAATTGCAACCAAGATAACCTAATCTCTAACAAAACGAAACCACACCAAACCCTAACTCAATCGCTCAAAAAAATCATGAACCGATCAATATTACACTCACAATCTACCACTAACAATCCAATTGACTACAAAAACAAAAAAACAAAAAAAAAACAAAAACAAAAAAACAAAAAACAAAAAACAAAAAAAAAATCATATAGTCAAACTAGTCCCCCGGTTTTCAATATTGTCTCTTTTAGTCCTTCAGTTAGGAATTCCATTGAAAAAGAGTTTACTGACAGGGTCACAGGGTCAAATGACCTTGCTGCCCCTTAAAGTGGGTCAGGTTATTTAAAAGACATTTTTACCCTCCATCTCTCTTTTTTAATTTAAAAAAATAATAATCAAACAAATATATATATATATATATATATGATGGTGGAGATCCACCATCTTCAAGACTTCAATGGAGATAAACAAAAAAAAAAAAAAATTGAAAAAAATTAGTTTCACTTTCATCACATTCAAACAACCCAGAAATTAAAAAAAAAAAAAAAAATCATCAAAATCAAACCCATTCCTAGGTTCAACAACTAAAATAATGATTTCTTCTAGTCCAGGCTTCTTGCTCTTGCATATGAATCCTAGAAATCATTAATTAGTCAAAATATAATTAGATCGGTTTCTGCTACCCAGGTTAGTATAATGAGCTTTGCAATGAATTCATATATATATACATATATAACAATAATTATTTCATCAAAATGTGTATATAAATATACTGATTACAAAAGAATCATTGTATTATAAATTTCCTTTTTTTTTTTACTCTGTCAATGTTAAGAATCATGTACAAATTACAAGGGGCCGGGGAAGTCAATAGGGCATGATATGGGTGGTTTTGCTGTCATAAACTCCTCACAAGACCTTCGATTTCACTCTGCATCACCAACAACATCTTCGCCATGCCGTTTGCCATCGTTGTACAAGCAACACCCACTGTCAGACACAACCACCAAAACATCTTCTATCAACCACAACCACCAAAATCAAACCCAAACCCAACAAACACCCACACCAACACCCATGTCGATCTCGCTGGTGAATAGGAGAAAAAGAAGGCAGACATAGAGGGACTGGAGATCGACGGAGACGGATTCGCGAAGAGAGAGAGAGAGAGAGAGAGAATACGCTACGGCTAGGAGGACACCATCGCTCGTAGAGGGTGTAGGTCGGTGTGATTTTGGCGGCGGCTATGGTTTTGGTGGTAGCGACGACGGTGGTTAGGGTTTTGGTGTTTAAGTGGTGGTGGTAGGGTTTGGGTGCTTGAGTTATGGTGGATTAGGTTAGGGTTTGACTTTTAAGCATAGAAGATGAGTGGTGATGTTATTTGTTTGGGTATGGATATTGACACCCATAAAATTTATTAGTACACTCATTTTTATAAGTACACCCATGTCTAAAATTTAAAAATTAAATATTACTATAAACACCCATCATAATGCCAATAGTACCCTAATTGAAATAAATATATTCATTTTAATACATATTATTTATAAACACTCTTAAATTATTATCACACCCAATTTATAAGAAAAATCATATTATTTTTGGAATTAAATCATTTTTTAATGATAGTCCAATTTATTTTTAGAAATATCTCGAATGTAGGAGCCTTATAAAAGGGAATAAGATTTTCAATTTGGAGTTCTCTTATTTATACAACTATCTTAAAAAATAAAAAATATAAATAAATAAATAAATAATTCTTATTAACATCTATGGCTATCTTAAAAAAATATATATAAAAAATAAAAAATAAATAAATAAATTGTTGATATTTATAGCTATAGTTGAAAAAAAAAATGTTGTTTTTTTGATAGAATTTATAACTATACATAAAAGAAAGACAAAAATAATATGATAATCATGTGATGATGAGAAAATTTGATACTTGAAATAAAATTAGAGTTTAATTAGGGTTTATCATAAGTTTTTTTTTTTTTTTTAATCAAGAAATATAATTGAAAATATGGGTGAAATCATTGAGTGTATATAGTATTTGATTTATTTTTAATTAAAGTAACTTGTCCTTATTGGTAAATTTCTATTGGGATATTTTTGTAATTAAAATTTTTAATTAAATATGGGTGTACTAATAATTTTTATGGGTGTCAATATCGGCTCCCTATTTGTTTTTTTTTGTTTTTTTGAAAGATTATTAAATCTGCTTATATATAAATGTAATTACGTAAATACCCTTGGTAAAATAGTTTCTAGAAGCTCTCCATGTAAGTTTACGATTTTACCCTCTTAGATTGGATGGAATTTTTGTAAACCCTAACAAAATTGGATGGCATAGACTAAAATACAAATTTGTGGAAATTATAGGGATCTGTCAGCATAATAATGAAAATTGGAGGACCAGTTTGGCTATTATGTCAAACTAAAGGGACGAAAATGAATTTCACCCTACCTAATAATGATGGTTTCACCATGAAATAAGAAGAAAAAACAAGTCCTACAAATGCATGTGAGAAACTGTATATAAAGATTAGAGATAAAGTGTATTTTTATTTTTACTTTTTTGAAAAAGATATGGGGTGTATTAAGTTTTAAAAATAAGTAAAATGGTAATCCTTGAAATAAATAAATAAAATTAATAAAACCATTTAATTTTATATAATTAAATCAAAATTTTTTAAAATGAGGTATAAATAGTTTAGTAGGGGTGCCAATAGCGCCACTCTTTTTTTAATTGTTTATAGTGGAATAGATGGCATAATGTTTCCAATGTTTTTTGTCCTTCTAGCCTAGTAATACGAAATTAGGTGGCAGGACAATAGATATTTTTTGTTTTGAAAGGAGGCATATAATTTTTTTTAAGTATTACGATTTGGTGAAAGAAATCTGACTCGAATACACAGCGTATATCTTGTAAAGTTGAGAAGACTGTACTCAGGAAATTATATTGAATTTCCTTCCTTGAAAGAGTTGGAGATAGAGAATTGTTTCGAACTGAAGGCATTCATCTTCAATGATAAGGTATATAGAATTTTATTTACATTTTTTCAATAAATATTTTATGATTATTTTCAGTTAGAATTAGAAAGAATGCTCACTCTGCATATATGCTGCAGGTTGGATTTCCAAGCCAAGAGAAAATGAAAATTTCACACATGGATAACTTGAAGCGGATATGGCACAACCGGCTCCCTGAGGAC